>JAUZSU010025075.1:0-10617 GCA_034780255.1 Parotocinclus maculicauda | reverse complement strand
TGCAACTTTATTCTCTAAAATACTACAATTATATAATGTAAAATACTGCAACTTTATTTTCTAAAATACTACAATTATATAATGTAAAATACTGCAATTTTTACTACAATTATATAATGTTAAATACTATGACTTTATTCTATAAAATACTAAAATTATATAATTTAAAATACTGCAACTTTATTCTCTAAAATACTACAATTATATAATGTAAAATACTGCAACTTTATTTTCTAAAATACTACAATTAGTATTTTAGCCGCAAAGAGACTCTGGACGTTATCAGGGAAAAATATAAACAGAACCCAGAAAAGGGCGTAGGAGAAAAAGTGGAAAAAGAACACTAAGGGATAGGGGTAAAATAACAAACCGCAGCGAAGGACGAAACTCACGGCACGATCCCTAACAAAAGGCTAAAGAATGATAATGATAAAACTCCCAGTGACTAAATGGAACCCTTTTATTGTTTATCCAAGAGTATCTAGTCTGTTCATAAACTCCTGCACTGATAAATCATAACACATTAAGAGAAGGGAAATTAAAGCAAGCAAAAGCACAGAGTTTAGTGTTTAGACAGAAAATGTATCGGACTTGGTGTAAAGGTGAGGACATGCAAACTCCACACACACACACACACACACACACACACAGTCTGGCGTCGGGTCGGGAAGAGCCGCAAGATATAAGAAAAAAAAAAACTGAAAATGTAAACAGAACATAGAAAGAGAGCATATCCAGGATTAGAACTGGAAAAGGGTTAAGACAGTGAGATGACAGTCTATTTCGAGTGAGAACCATCAGCATCCTGAACCACTTTCACCTTGAAAGAAAAAGAGAAGAGGGCCCTAGTGAGTGGAGAGGGGACTAAAGTCCTTGCTCTCCTCCCCTCTTTCCTATGATGTTTGTATTTCATACACCAAGTACCCAGCGGCTATAACCCTGTGAATCCTCACTTCTAGTTACAAAGTCACCATTAATACGGAACACACATAGCCATACCGTAAGCCTTTATCAGCACAGAGGATTGGGACATGCCATAGCCGTCCTTCCTCGCTTCTCTGGGGGCTTAATACAAGAACAAATTTAAAATTGGAGCCATGGATTTTCAGAAAGTGACCTCTTTCCAAAGTTAACTCCGCACATTTGATGCTCTGCTGTTTTGTTGTGAGATTGATGGGAGAAGAAATTAATAGATTCGCCGAGGATGAAAAGCACAGAGTGAACCCTTATGAAAAAGACCGCGTCTTTCGGTACACTGATATTGTATTTAAAGCATTCAAAGAATTTTACATCCTCTTCGGCTTATTCCACACGGGGTCGCGGGTCAGCCGGTGCCCACCCGGCAACTCTGGGCACAAGAGCAGGAACGACCCCAGATGTGACGCCAATCTATCGTAGGGCACACGCACAGTCATGCACACAGATACACACTAATAGTCACTTTAGAGACACCAATTAACCTAACACACGTCTTTGGACTGTGGGAGGAAACCGGAGTACAAGGAGTAAACCCACGCAGACACGGGGAGGACATGCAGACTCCACACAGAAAGGACCCAGGTCGCTCCACCCTGGGATTGAACCTGGAATTGAATTCTTGCTTTGAGACAGCGGTGCTACCCATTGAGCCACCATTAATTCATACATAACTTTTTATGACATCTAATCCTGGTGTTATATAATCACCTATTATGATTTAGATATACTCACAAACATTTTTGAATATTTTGTTGGAAAATTTTCATTTTGAAATATTGCCATATTTTTGTGAGCAGTATATTTAATACAATTAGTGTTTATCATTGCAGTTTCATTAGACAGCGACAGTTTTGATAATAATTGCAGTATTCCAATCATAATCCAAGATGTTTCTCATTTGTTTATGCAGGCTATATCCTTTTTGACCCCTCTGGCTGTGATTTTTGTGGTGAAGATTATACGACGCACTGATAAGACTGAAATCAAAGAGGCATGTTTAGGTAAGTCATTTTATTAATTAAAGAGAATGTTCAACAGGCAGAAATACATAATTTTAGGTTTCCATTTGGACCAAGATAACAGGTAAGCTATTATTAACCCAGTACCCTCTACCTATTGTCAGATTATGTTCACGTTATTGAGTCATTATTTTTGGAGTATTCTTACTTGGTTAATTAAACTGTAATGGAAAAGTGAAAGACATATAATTTGCAACTGCAATTACTTCATTAACAATACTGAGTAATCCACCCATAGTGCCTGCTGATTCTCAGTCACACGATAGTCTGTAGAAAGCACACCTATTAATGAGGCCCATCAAATCAGTGTTTGTCAGCTAATCTTTGATCAAGTTGCTCATATTTTGTTAGGAGATATGAAGTTTGGATGGTAGCATGGCCTGAAGGTTTGCATGTGTTTAAATTTTCATGCTATTTTTTAGTGCCTTGATGCATGGCTCGAGCACCGCATCTGTGTTTGATTCACTTTGTTTGCGCCAAGCCCCATTGGAGCCAAAAGCATAATGAAACCCATTAGGGGGGAAAGTTGAACACAAATCCAATTAAACAGAGCCGCAGAGAGAAAACCATTACTCTCCACATCACTTCAGAGATTAAAGTATTACACTGTGTTAAATAATACAATCATAATTTAGGGAGGCCATAAAAATAATGGGAAGAGCAAAAACTGGGAAAGCAGGCAGAAGAGAGGCTTTTTGCTAAAAAAGTTAAGATTGTAGAGTGGCAATTTCATGAATTGTTAAACTAACCCTATATGGAATTTATGTAATGTGAGCTTTTGTAACAAGTCTCTCCTCACCAGTAAAATTCTTTATTCTAATTCCTCTCTGGACCATCATTTGCCTAATGTCAGGTCTGAAGGATTTTTGTCAATATGATCCTAATTGTGAGGAGGCTTAAATATATTTAAAGTGAAATGTGTTGTTTTTGAAACATTTAAAAATACTACTTTGGCAGTCACCTGGTAGTACGTGTTGCACTAAGTACAATCAGATTTCGATTTACCGAATTCTTGTTCTGGTCCATATGGGCCAGGTTTGCTTGACATTATTGCTGGAATCTGATAAAGAAACCGTTTAATGGGAAATGCCAGAACAGAAGAGAATGTGGGTCATGCAGCAAGTCTGCGACAACAAGTCTACAAAAACTACACTCCTTACAAAAACTAGGGGATATTTCATTACTAAGCAGTAGGGGTGTCACGATACACATAGTAATATTCTTTTTTTTCGATATGGGGGTTTTGATACAATACGACCTGTGAATCGAATAAATGTTTTTTTTTTCATTATTATTTGCTGCGCCGTTTCTGAACCCGTGCTACAGAGTTGCAGCCATCTATAGAGCAGGAGAGAGTTCTGAGTACTGTAGTTTTATACATGTAGTGCCACGGTGTACAACAGGTGTGTTACTATGATGACGCCCGAGCAGTGTTTCGAAAAAATGTCATTTTATTGTTTTGGTTGGACGATTAGCTGACTGTAAAATGGCTAGCGGAGAGAGCAAGACTGAGCTGGAACAACCAAAATCACCCTTGTATCCATCTCCTGTGTAGGAATATTTGTTTCCCACTCAGTTACAACAATGACGGGCAAATAATGGCGGACAAAATGGTAACTGTGTGTAAACTTTGCTCAACTCGAGTATCAAACATCAGTGCTAATACTTCCAATATGCAAACTCATTTGCGGAGACACCATCCAAACGTGTCACTTACCGGAGCAAAAAGAAAACACGAGTCGTAGTAGCTGCTTTTCCCAACAGCATTTAAGTAGTCGCTAAGCGCCAATAGTGAACAGGCAAAGCAAATTACCCGTGCCATAGAAAAGTTTAAAGCTTTGGATTTGCAGCCCTACTCTATTATAGACCATCCTGGATTCCACAATTTGCTGGTAATTGAGCCTCATTATAAAATTCCATCTCGCACTTATTTCTATGAAAACTTCTGGTACCAGTCATCCTTTCCAAAAATGGAGTTTGTATTGGCCTCTGTGACCTCTACATCAAAACAATAAAATAGAAATGAAAATAATTTTCCTTCTCCATGTTGTATCGAAAATATAACGTATCATGGAGCAAAAACAGCAATTTGTATCGTATTGTGAAATTTGTGTATTGTTTCACCCCTACTAAGCAGTAAACTGAGCAGTATAGCTAAAAAGGATCAAGTAAATGTTTTGGAATGTCATTTACAGGAAACATTTAATTACAGTGATTGCTGCTAAGGAGTATCACACCAGATACTGAATTCACATATTTTTGGCACTCACCTGTAGTATTGGATAATTTTCCTTATCAAATTAATGACAACGTTTTAGGTAATATTTATGCTGAAATAAACATGATTCTATAGGCTTTACAAACTTTAGATCGCGAGCGGCTCCGAAGCGCCAGAGGGCGAGCATGAGCTTGAAAGAGAAGAAGCCAGACCGGGGCGTGTCCTATTCAGAACGAACTCCCGGCTGGAGTGAGGCTCAAAACGTGCAGAGAGCGCACGAGTACGGGACGGGAAAACCCTCAAAGTGCCCCTAACAAACTAAATACCTCGTGGGTTACCCGCCCATACCAGTCCTTCGGCACTAAAAGCCCTTGGAACTTTACCACTATCTTTCGGGAACGCAGAAGGACGCAAAGGCGCCGGTGGTCAGACGCGCTAACTGAACGGAGATGGAATCTCGATGGCATAACGATGACCTGGCCTCGAACAGCGCTAAAAACACGCCTTTATAGGACGTGAAGCAGCTGTTTGGGATCAGGACATAATTACGATAAATGGATATAAGGTCGCCTCACCGATAGCTCTGTAATGGCGACCGGCAAGGATGGCCGAACGCTCCGGGGGAAGGTAGGAACCCTAACAATATCCTATTTATATTGGCTGAATGGACAAAAGAGCTACCGTGGTACAGGTCACAGGTCAAAAGTTTCATGCTGGTTGTGGGAGAAATTGCTAACAACACACAGTAAGGCATACTCAACTGTATGTGGCTGCTGATTCACATACCAGTTTGAGTGCTCACCATTGTAACCTTTTACGGTACACTTTTTTAAGGGGACTACAATGGACACACAGATGTCAGAACTAGACCTTGTATCAAATGCAAGATTCATGTCATTTGGTCCAAGGTTTTCAGTTCTATCACATGGACAGTCTGGTAGGTGTGAACTGTTTACTTGGGGAAGTAACAGCACCAGCACACATTGTGGAAAGAAGACAAATGGGTGAAGAGTGAGTAATGACTCTGGGTTCCTTTAAAACATTATAAAAAATGACATAGTATGATTTTTAAATACAGAGAAGGAAATAATTATTTGATCCCATGCTGCTTTTGTAAGTTTGCTTACTTACAAAGATATGAACAATCTTTAAGTTTAAGGCTAGGTTTATTTTAACAGTGAGAGTGTCACGAACGGTGCAGAAGTCGGACGCAAACACGACGTGCAGGAAAATCCAGTTTATTGAAACTTAATAAACAGAATGTAAAACAGAACTAAAACCTAACGAGACGACAGGTGGGTAGGATCAAAGGCTGGATATGATGATAGGAGCTCCAACCTCTCTAGCATGCCCAAGACAAAAGAGCTGTCTAAGGACAGCAGGGACAAAACTGTTGACCTGCACAAGGCTGGGATGGGCTACAAGAAAATAGACAAGCAGCTGTCGCTGGGCAACACTAAGTTTCAATGCAAAGAAAGATCTGGAGAAGATATGTATAGAGGAGTTGTCCAAAATCCCTGATGCAGTGTGTACAAACTTAGTCAAGAACTACAGGCACTGTCTGACCTGCAAACAAATGCGCTGTGCTCTCGCTGGCTTTAATCTTTAACCTCTTTGACTTTGTTTGCATTGTCAAAATCTGCATATTCAGTGGAGTGATGCTGTTTCAAAATTTCATTACATTCATTATTACGAAATTTTGGGACATGTTCCTTTATGGCTTATTTATGTCATTTAAGTAATCCATACAGCACGCTGCCACAGACATGGCTGTGTTCATAATAAATCACCAACCCCTAATTAGTGCTGTGCTCATCAGTACACTTTAAAGTACACACCCTAAAGAAACACAGCCTAAACCTATAGAAACTTCAATCCTTGAGTGAAACTTTACATTATGGAACTGAATTATGTATTAAAGGTAGGTGAATGCATTTTTACAGCAATTTTAACAGTAAATTTTGTTTTTGTTTTAGTCAAAGTCTTTTGACTCAAACATAACATAACATAACATAAGCCAGTATATCGTACTCACACAAAATGTGCACAAGAGTGCAGAGGCTAGTTGAACAGTCTTCCTTATCAAATAGATCAAATATATGTATATGTAATACAGTATTTCTGAGTAAGTCATCATTAATAAAGTTAGCATCTCATGCATGCCTTCATGCAGTAGCAATATCTTAATTTATGGAGAGCATAAGTAATGTATAAAGCATTACTTTATGTCTCTCAACACATTCATAAATTTTTTATTTCTTATCCGCTTAATCCTATACAGCTTCACAGGAGACTCGGTGCCTCGCCAGGAGCATACGACGCAAGGCAGGAACAACCCTAGACAGGGCACTAATCCATCGCAGGGCACATACACTCCCACACACTAGGGGCACTTAAGAGACAGCAATTAGTGTAACACGCAAGTCTTCAGACTGTGGAAGGTAACCCAGAGTACCCAGAGTAAACCTACACAGACACAGGGAGAAAATAAAGACTCCACACAGAAAGGACCCAGACCACCCCACTGGGGATTTAACTCATTGTGAGCTCAATGTGGAAATTTCTCAATGTGAGCAGACGGTGCTAGCCACCAAGCCACCGTGTCTCCTCCTCAAAGTAGTGTTATTCAATTTTGTTTTCCATGACCCTGACCAGGATTAGGCACTTAATACAATGAATTAATGAATGAGTAATCCTCTTCCATCTTACTAAACAGACATGAATTCTATAATTGGAATGCAATGGATAGGGAACAATAAAATATAACTGATTTGAAAAAAAAGACCATGTTCTGTTGTGATGTGAAGCTAAAAAGCAAAGGAACATAGGGAGATAGGAGAAGACCAGGCTGCTAAACATGCACAAGACTTGACTTTACAGTCAGGAAACCAAAATACTCTTAAATAATTTAGCAGAGATGGATAGAAAAATAGGGTAAGAGAGAAACATCAGCAAAAAGCTTCAGATGAGATTAAGGCACATCATTTTAGACTTTTAGTCAGGGTAAATGCTATCAAGGAAAACATGTCTCTCGATTTGCATAATAACATTTCCAGGCATTTTTAAGCATAGCCATATTAAAGTCTGTCAATATACATTTATATTTAGATAATTTTGTATACTTGTATGTGTCCAAAGGTACCTAAAACCCCAAATACAGATCAAGAAAAGTTGGGAAAGTATACAATAAAACGAAACAACGTTCCTCCAGGACCAAGGTGCTACATAAAAACAATAAAGTTCACAACATAAAGTGCATGTGTGCAGCATGTGCAAAACAGAATAACAAACAATAAATACAGGAACAATAAACACTATACATAACAATAAACAATAAATACAAAAAACAGTGCAGATAACCCACCGGTAGTGTGAGCAGAAGGTGCAAATATGTCCATTGCTCAATATAAAGAGTTTAAACCATAGGTAGGTTTACACTCTTTATATTGAACAATGGACATATTCAGACAGAAAGAAAGCTGACATATTTCATATGTTGTCTGGTCAGCTACATTTTATTTGGTAATTAACATTCATTCATGCATATCAGACCTGCAACACATTCCAAGAAAGGTTGGAATGGTAAAGCTGTTACCATGGTGTTATTTTGTCAAATTTTTTCTCCAACCACGTCTTAAGATGTGCAACAGTACGGCCATTGTAACATTTTGTGTTTCCACACATTCTTTATTGGCCAGTCCAGAACCTGTATCCTCTTCTTCCATAGCCATGACTTTGTAATATGTGCAGTATGTGGTTTTGTATTATCTTGCTGAAAAATGCATGGACATCTCTGCAAAAGATGATATCTTAAAGGCAGCATATGTTGCTCTAAAATCTCATTTTTTCTAGAAATGAGGCTTCTTTTTTGCACAGTAACATTTTAAGTGGTATTTGTGAATGTAACTCCATATTTTAGGTTTGATAAGGTAATATATATATTATATATTATAATATATATAATATATTCTGTCAGCTATTGATGAATATTCTTAAAGCAGTGCCGACTGAAGGATCAAAGATTCATCTGGATTCCTTGAATTATTTAATGATATTATGCACTGTACAGGGGGAAATAAGCAAATCCATTTCAATCTTTACTTGAGGTACATTGTTTTAAAATAATTTATTTATTATAGTCCTCTTTTTAGTCATTCTAAACAATGGCAATCACAGGCAATGACTGCAAATAAAGTAAACACTACTATTTGCATCACTTTCAGTCACATTTATCCACATTACCTAGCATTGGCTAACTGCTACACCCTGTCAGGTGAACTAAAATCTGATATGAAGAATTATATTATTGTTTTTGCCACAGAACCATAAAGTGGTCTTTAACATAACCGCTGACCTTTCTGCATCCTCTCCAGCCTTTCCCATTCATTACTATTCACTATAAGACAATATGCTTATGTTAGTTGCTGCATTGTCTCCTAATTATCATTTGCATTCCCACTGGTGCAATTTTAATTAGTGCTCCAAAATTGGCAAAATCTTTGTCAATAATTATGGTTAATCATCTGCTTTAATGCCATTGTTTGAGTAAATGGCAAGTTTTGTTTATTTTGTACAGTATTAAAATTAAACCTCACACCACAACATAAAACATGATTATTTTTAGTTGAACTCATTTGACTTTTACTTAAAATATCTTGTTATAGGTGTTATATGTTGCATTTCAAAGGCAGTGGGTCGATGTATGTAAGGACATTATTAATGTTTTCCTGCTCACATTATTGATTCAAATACAAACCCTGCTACACACACACACACACACACACACACACACACACACACAGAGCAGGACTGTAGGTTTGCCAACAGTGGCAGGTGCTGTTATGTTTGTTTGTGATGCCACACACTTTTTATGCGATATATGAAGGTAGGTCAACCGGTGGAACTGATTCATTATATAAGAGAATTATTCGAGAACATATAAGCAAAGCTGTGTCAAAGTCTATGGTTGGCATTTCATTACTATGACTACTTGGTTGAAAGGGCAAAACTAAATAAAACACTTAATGATAAATGTTTATGGCATCATCAGGGCTTGACCTCTCGATCTTAATCTTAAACACTCAGGAGCATCTATGTTTGGTTTACTGATATGCGGTCCTATAGTGCTGGAGCATTATGGTCAAACATATGTAGCATTTTTTAACAGATTGTGGAGGCTTCACAGTATATCACAGCGTTTATTTATTTATTTGCCATGACTAGGTTTTTATATAGTTTTGTAGCTTCTTCTACTGCCAGGAGTACATAAAATATAAAATATAAAATATCATCATGTTTGTAATAAAAGCTTTTAAGTTTACATTGCACCACAAAATGACACAATATATGAAGGAATCCGGATGCATGAAACAGTTGCAGAATGTTAACAGTATTTATTGTGCAGACTGAAACATAGAAAACAGATTTAAAAAAGAGATATTTTGATTGGAGTACAGTATATACTCAAATTGTTTAATCATTGCTCTAAATCCTTCTCTTGACTGGATTGTTATTGCGTCTGTTATGTCATTCCTTAATTTGTTTTTCCTGGCATATGCAGTGTTTCAAGAAAATGCCTCTTTAAGCGATATCTGAGCCTCTGGTTTCATGGTTTCACTGTCACTGCTGGTTAATGGCATCAAATGTAAAAGTGAGTGTAATCGCATACATTCTTATATATTCACATTGCATTTTAAACAAAGTTTTAAATGCAATATACAGCCTTTTATTCTGCATGTGATTATTTTAAAACCAAACTGCAAACATAAATATTGGGCAAAATTCTTTTTTTACATCTCCAGTCTCACTTTCTTTATCCTCCATCTCTGTTCTGTATTTTTAAATGTACCATAGCGACAAAGCATCTTTCAGCTGGTAACGGACTGTTACACCAACTCTACCTGGCTACTTAGCTGGCAAGCTGTACCCAGTATACCATTTAGTGATGCCTTTCTGAGCTCAGTAGCACTTCTAACAGAAGACAATATTATATAATCTGCCACCTAATGAAGCCAGCTGTGGTTTTTGTTATTCTATGGTATGACGGCATTTAAAAAATTCATACTCCACAAAAAATTAACACTTAACATTATTTCCAGATGTATTGGTAATACAGTGTTCCCTCGCCACTTCGCTGTTCACCTTATGCGGACTCGGTGCATCGCGAGTTTTCAAAAAATATTAATGGAAAAAATATGTAGTGGATTTTCTCTGTTTCGCAGGTTTTTGCGGAACTTTTACATTTAAAAAAATCCCAAATTTTATAAAAACGTATTAAAAATATTAATTCTAACAATAAAACAATGCTATAAATCATAAAATATTAAGATTTACAGTAAATAGCTGTTGTATCTACTCAATGTGTAGGATATGAGGTGCTGTAAGCTCGGTACGGACGGAGCA
>JAUZSU010025064.1:0-10617 GCA_034780255.1 Parotocinclus maculicauda | reverse complement strand
ACAATAAAGGTTTAATAAACATTTAATATGTTACATAGCACGTCACGTCTTGTAACATAGGGCATGTTCGTTTAATCAGGCCAGCCGGTTATTAGGACCAAAATGACCGCGTCCCAATACACCAGTCTTGTAGAAGAATAATCAGGATAATTTTTAATCATTAAATACCTCTATCAAAAGCTCCAGAAACCACTTAAACCTACTATCTGCATAATAAAGCCAGAAACACTGCATAAAGTGTGCATAAAAACTAGTGTATAACAAATCATGTATAAGTATGTGGTGTCTGTTTGCTTTAACGGTTGAGGTCTTCTAAAACATAACAGGAAAGGAAATCTGTCTTATATACATGGTATTCACATCTGGATGACAGAACAATAGTATGAATGAAGTCTTTCGATGCCCACTGAAGGAAACATGGTAGCATTCCACTCTCTTTCAATTTGATTTACTTTTTTAAGTTTTATAAAAGATATGAATTACCATATTGCAAAATGTTTTCATATTGTATTTTGTTAAATATTAACGTTTAAAATGAAGCACTGTGCAAAGTATCTGAACTACTGTGTGACACTGTGGTAATGTCCTGTATAATGAAACGTAACGCACACCATAAACGGTGCATATATTGACATGATATGCATTATCATCTTTATGATTTCTAAGATCAGTCTAAGAGAATTTAGTCTAAATATCCCCCCCTGTCTTTCACAGACCTTCCAGAAACCTCTGCTCGAGTCAGAGCTGCTGACGGAGAAAGAGGTGGCCATGATCTTCGTCAACTGGAAGGAGCTTATCATGTGTAACATCAAACTGTTGAAGTATGATTTCTGTTGCTAATAAACAGGTCTTTTTGATTTGACCCGTTAGGGTTGTACAGAACAGCTGTAGACAGAGGTTTAGCACAGGCTGGTTAACTTCATGCTATAACATCTACAGTGTTAAGTTGCAGCAAGTGTGTTAAAGTCAAAACATGTTGTGACAGTCTCTGCTCGCTACTGGATGATAATGTTATGTTTTATTGATTTGACTTTTGCCTGTTCTTCCCATATCTACATCAGTTCCCGCCCTGTCCCGTCCCCAAAGAAATGCATTTGGTCAGTTTGGTGTCCCTAAAGTGTCCTACTGTCTCGCATGTGTTCTCTGCAATGGACATGCACCCTGTCTAGAGTTGCTCATTTTAATTAATTAACAATTATTTACCAAGCCAATTCTCTCCAGAGACAAAAAACAATTGCAGTGCCTCCAACAAGAAATTGGTGCCAAATATGATTTTTCCCTCCCTTTTTTAACAAGCGTGCATTCAAATACTGACTTCCTTATTAGGTACTTATTAGGTATGCCCTGCTAGTAGGCATGTGATATCATTACATTTTGGAGTACAGACCCTGCAGTGCTACATAAGACACTTTTTGCTGGGAATAATTTAACTCCAGGTATAGGGGTCATTGGTGCTGTGGCAAGTCACTACTGCGGGTGACTCAGGTTGTTGTCTTTTTGGGACACTCTGGCCAGGACAGTTGTCTTTAGACTTTGTCACTGAGCAGAGTAAGATGTAAAGCCGAAAATGGCATATACTTAATGCAAACAGCACTTAGGCATGATAGGCCAGATGATGGGACAGAAGGCATGAACCACTGTGCCAGTTTTCTTGTTTGCAAAGCATATGCACAGATACATTCACACACGAACACTTTCGAGATGCCAGCTGATATAAAACAAATCCGAAAAGTTGTGTTGACAAGCCCACCACTTTCTTGATTTTATTCAAGTGCCGTCCGTCAAGAGAACGCGTCAGGTCACACTGGTTAAGTTCTTTAAACGTTGACTGGAATTTAGTAAGAACTTTTTGTTTTACAGTATTTTGCTTTGCATGCTGAGTACCTATGCATTGTGTTGTAGATCGTTTTGAAAAACTAGAACCTAGGAACTAGGAATTATGATCAAAACGATTGCGTCCCGATGTGGTCCAATTAACTGGATTCAACTATATATACACACAACTAATTCACTGCTAAATGACAGAAAACTAGTATGAGCAAACCCTTCTGCTGACAGAAAAAAGAATCACACTTTTAAAAAGCAGAAAACATGGTAGTGTTTCACTTGTTTAATAAAAAGACAGAAAGATAGGAATCAATGTATTGTATACTACAAGTTCTGCACTAAATGTTTTCATTTGTGTTTTAATTAATGCTGTATTGTATACATAGTATTGTTTTTGTTTAAAATGACAGTAAGATGAGTGTGTAGTGAGAATAATTCATTACTGCAGGGCATTACGGGTGAGAAAGAAAATGTCGGGTGAGCGCATGCCAGTGAAGATGATTGGGGACATACTGACTGCGCAGTTGCCCCATATGCAGCCTTATATCCGCTTCTGCAGCTGTCAGCTTAATGGTGCTACCCTCATCCAGCAGAAGACTGATGAGGTGCCTGACTTCAAAGACTTTGTCAAGGTAACAGCATACTTGTCAGGACTGGCTGCCATTCGGCAGACTTTGTGGTGTTTGCTGTATCTTACTGCAATATATGCTTCACCTTTGGTACAAAAGTCCTGTATGTGTGTGTCTGTGTTTTACAGAGGTTAGCAATGGATCCTCGATGTAAAGGCATGCCTCTGTCTAGCTTCCTGCTCAAGCCCATGCAGAGGGTCACCCGCTACCCCCTTATCATCAAAAATGTACGTGTACAGACAATTTAAGTGTTCCATAGCACTGAAAAATCCTCCCACATCAGTCATCTTTCTGGTAGCTTAAGCTTGGAATGCAAGCAATTACAGTTAATACCATGATTGAATGATGAAAGTGCTGATCTAAAGAAACTGATGACACATGGTGATTACATGGTCATTACAGTGTGTTTTAAATGTGATCTTGGCCAGATTCTGGAGAACACCCCGGAAAGTCATCCCGACCACAGCCACCTGCGGCAGGCTCTGGAGAAGGCCGAGGAGCTCTGCTCTCAAGTAAACGAGGGCGTGCGTGAGAAAGAGAACTCAGATCGCCTGGAGTGGATACAAGCACACGTCCAGTGTGAAGGGTTATCCGAGGTCTGAAATGCCACATAACACACTATAATTAGATCGTTATTATTATTATTATTTTTCTGCTTTTACATAATATCTTGAAACTTTCCTTCTAATGATCTAATCTGTGTTGTAGCAATTGGTTTTTAACTCTGTCACCAACTGCCTGGGTCCTCGAAAGTTCCTGCATAGCGGGAAGCTCTACAAGGCCAAGAGCAACAAGGAGCTGTACGGCTTCCTCTTCAACGATTTCCTGCTGCTCACACAGGTTACCAAGCCGATGGGCAGCTCAGCTTCTGATAAAGTGTTCAGTGCCAAGTCCCACCTGCAATACCGCATGTACAAGACGGTGAGCAAAGTCATTATGATTTAACCTTATAGTACAGTATAGCCTTTCAATTCAAACATAAATGGTCCCAGAAGACTCATACATACACGGTTGTAAGCCTTTCACCAAGAACCAAAACTACAATACTGTGCAAGGGTCACCATTAGATGGATATTCCACTGTTTTAGTTAGTGATTGGGTGCAATGTGGCAGGTTTGAACACTGCTATGTTACATAGTAAAAGTTTAAGCTACGTATTGCATGTCTCTTGTTATAATTCTGCTGTAAAAGTGATTCATCGTTTTATTTTGTTGTTAAATAAGAAGCTTTGTATGAATTAAAATGTTTATAATCAATTTTAGTGGCGTTTGGAAAGCTCCCCCATTTGAGGGATCTTCTAAGGGTGGGTACTGGGAACCACTGGTTTAAGCAATGGAATAATGACCATGTATAATTATTTCTATGCATTTATATTAGAATACAAGCAGGAAATATAAGAAATTGTATGCAGTATTTACAAAATCTGAAAAGCCTATTAGTGATACCTCCCATACACTTGAGCAATGGCAGCATCTTACATTTTCATCTTGATGGCAACTAGACCTTCTACGGTCCTATGAAGCTTGATCAAGAAATGATAGCAGCCAATAAACCTTTTTTTGAGCAGGGAAACAGGTTGGAAAGGCATAAATATGCTAAAGCTCAATAAGACTGGAATCAGTATGGCTCAGTAGAGAAGAGTATTGTAGAGTGTCAAATCAAAGTTAGAATTTTTTGGGTCCGGTAATGGACAATATATAATATATGTTTCTTATACTGTTGCAAAGACTTTTTTTGCACAGTACTGTATAATTAAAAATGGTTTGTGGCACTTGTGAGCAGCATTATCCTTATAAAGCCAGGGTGTGGATACAGATTTTCATTCCAGCCAAGCAGGAGCCACACCTGATTTTATTCATCTGTTTGAAGACCAAGGCCAAGTGATTAGACAAGGTGTAGCTCATTCTTGGTTGCATTGAAGACTTGCAATCACACTGGCCCTTTTTATGGATGTTGTTGGCAACTATAGTGTTTAAAGTTAAACCTCAGCTACAGTGGGGGCCAAAAGTCTGATTCTTTGGATCTTTGTGGAGAGGGATTCAGAATGCAGGGGGATAATTTGATGGTTGATGGACTGCTGACTATCATAGACCTTTCTCCCCAATCTTCTGACTTAAACCTCTTACAGCATTTTTGTGGGCACTAGAGGACAGAGAAAGCCAACCATTCCGTAACATCACAAGATGGTCTATGGAAAATTGTAAAATGATGCTGGGATAACATGGAGAAGAGTCCATCAAGTTCACACAGATATTGTGGACCTGATGGTCCAGGGTTTAAATCCCACCTCTGCCAAGCTGCCACAGTTGGGTCCTTAAGCAAGGACATTAGCGTCTGCTAATTGCCGTAAATGTAAATGTAGATTTACTGCAAAAGTGGTCTTTAGTGGTCTCAGACATTTGGCCCTGAGTGTATATGAAACAATTTTAGTGGTTGTAAATCTGTGGTAGACACTCAAGTGGTACACCAGTCAAATATGCCAGCCTACTACTATAGAGATGTGTGTTCAAATTGGAACATTGTCTGGGTGGGGCTAAAGATGCTCATGTCAGTGGGAGGGAAGGTCCAGTGGGGATTAAACTAATCGAGGATGTGTGAAGATGGCAGACAGACATGGCAAGCTTACCTTCTTGTAAATTGATCCCAACTTTGGACTCCACCTGTGTGGAGTTTGCATATCCTTACCTTTCTGCATGGGTTTACCCTGGGTACTTCTCTAAGGTTCCTAAAATGTCTCAGGTTTATTGGTTGCTCTAAATTGGTCAGGCGTGAATAGGCATTGATGCTGATGTGACATTAGGCCAGACTTTTTTAATTGCTTGTTCCTCGGATGTCCTTACTTAAGAATCTACTGAGGAGGGAGGAAAAAAATTAATAAATCTTTATTTTTCAGCACTTTTCTCGAGGAGTATGTGGAATCAATACAAGGAAGGAGGATCCGAGAAATACCCCCCCAAAATTTTTTTTCTTTCTATTCTTCAAATATGATCCGCGAAACAAGCATAAAAAAAGGCTAGCCTTAAATAAAAAATATACTTATAAATCTGCTGGTAAAAAGAAGTGGTCAGCGAGTGAGGAGGCACTCACTGGCATATGACCCTGCTATATCGTTGGGGGATCTTGCACACAGCATTGAAAGAATGGGTAATTAGACATGCCAAACTGAGAGAACAGATTATACAGTAATAAATGTAAATCCCTGCACTGTCAGAAGACCAAGGTAAACATTGGCAGGTTCCACAGACCTAATAATGAGCCCATAACAAGTAGTGCTGTCATAATTTTGACTACTGTCCTGACCCCACCCTGTTTATTTATTTATTTATTTAATTGTCACTTTAGCCCATCTTCCTGAACGAGGTTTTGGTAAAGCTTCCTACTGACCCATCCGGAGATGAGCCCATCTTTCACATATCTCACATCGACCGAGTGTATACCATCCGGGCAGAGAGCATCAATGAGAGGTACACACACACACATTCTCTTCATTAACTAATCTACTTTATACTTTTAACAAGTGTTGTAGAGGCTTATAGGAACAGTAATGATACTTTCAAGTTGCAGTCAGCAATCCAAATGAATCGAGTCGTTCTCTGTCCGGTACTGGTCTTGACGTCTAGTTCTTCACAGTCAGTGAGGGCTGTTTGCAGTAGGCATGATAGAACTAAGCAGTGGAGGAGAACACTCAGAACAACAATAACACATTTAAAACAGCATCACCTCACTGAATATGTGAAAGTCATAGCGAACTCTACTGAGAGTGCAGAGCCGGACACAAGCCAGCATCTGCTGCAAAATTATCTATTATATAATTATCTATCTGATATGCTGTTACTTCTTGGACAGAAAAAAATTGAATTGGCCAGTCATATGTTTACAATATTGTTGCATCTCTAATATATACGACTGCCTTACATTCTACTGTTTTATAAGCTGCTTATGTTATGATATAGGATGTAATTGTATTTAAATATGTTCTTTCTTATAATTGTTACATTTATATTGTGTTTATTTAAAGAATTACTATAAACATATTAAGTAAGAAGGTTAGTTTAATTCTTACATATCATCTAGAATACCAAAGAAGATTGGGTCCCTTTTTGAGTCTTGGTCCTCTTAGGGTTTCTTCGTTTTAGCACTTTATTTCTTGCCACTGTCATCCAAGGCTTGCTCAGCTAGTATTTTGGGACTAGATAAGTAAATCTGCTTTGAGATAATGCTACATTGTGAAATGTGAGAAATAAACATAACCAGAGCATCTTACCAGCTGGTGCTGTCTTAAAATCCAAGCACTGGGGTTTGGAAGCCAAATGTCAGCTTGGCTAAGGTGGGATTCGAACCCTGGACCTTCTAGTCCAGTACTCAGCCACTAAGCTGCCACAGTCCTTACCAGACATCTTCCCACAGACTTGCACAGTGCCATCCAATTATTACTCTCTTTATTTACATGTTTAACACCATTTTTATTATAATGATTTAGTTGCCGAACATCATATAGAGAACTGTTAAATGCTGGGTGTTACTCTCATTGATGCATTGCTAATGGGTTGAGACTTAAAATTCAAATTGTTCTGGTCAGGACTGCTTGGGTGCAGAAGATCAAGGCTGCCTCAGAGCTCTTTATTGAAACAGAAAAGAAGAAGAGGGAGAAAGCTTATCTGGGTAAGTGTGTAACATTTGTGTGATCTGACCTTAAACATTTATATTAGTAAACCAACTGAAAGATGTATCCCATGGTCGTAGACATAGTCCATGGTCATATCACTAAAAACTGGAACGATAGTAGTGAACAAATCTTTGATTAGAGATCGCTTAAACTTAAAAATACACCTTGTGAAATGTAATTGTAAAAATCAGTAGCTCATGGCTGTGTGTATTAGTGACCATAAGAGCACAAAGCCTGTCTCAACAAAACTGACAGAGTGGCTGCTCTGGTACAAGTCACAGAAATATACTGCTCACAAAAATAGGGGATAATTTGAAATTAAATATCCTATAATTAAATATCCACTCATTTTTGTGAGCAGTGTATTTAATGCTGGTTACAGGAGAAATTACACAACACTACTTAGCTTGCAATCACAGCGCTCTTCAAGTTGCCCCACGTCTACCATTAAAACTACAAAGGACTGTTGAGTGAACTAAACTTTGTGCAATGGAAGAAGATGATTCCTTTTTTCTGTGATCTGGATGGTCGGGTAAGTGTGTACCATTTTCCTGGGGAAGTGATGGAACCAGGATGTACTGTATAAAGTGGAGGGAGTGTGATGCTCTGGGTAATGTTCTGCTATGAAATTGTGGGTCTGGGTATTCGTGTCCTCCTAATGTTTTTTCAAACCCAGCAACTGGCTCTTGCCTTCAAAACACAGGAGCCACGTTATAGAACTTTACCCTTATGCAAATGTGTTTGTGTATGATTATCTTTTTTCTAAATAAATGTGTCTGTGTGCAGTGCGGTCTCAAAGAGCTACTGGCATTGGTAGACTGATGGTCAACATTGTGGAAGGAATTGAGCTGAAACCCTGCCGGTCCCATGGTAAGAGGTCTTGTCTGTTTTATCTTATTAAAGTAATAGTTTATGTAGTCTACTTTCTTTTTGCTGTTTTTGCTGCTTTTTGTTTGTAGGTATTGTGTAAAGTTAGTAATGTAATATTTTCCTCCCTCTTCTCTCCTATCTATCTGCATTTGTGTAGGTAAGAGCAATCCATACTGCGAGGTAACAATGGGTTCGCAGTGTCACATCACTAAGACAATGCAGGACACGCTGAACCCCAAATGGAATTCCAACTGCCAGTTCTTTATCAAAGACCTGGAGCAAGACGTACTGTGCGTGACTGTTTTTGAAAGGGATCAGTTCTCACCTGATGGTAACCACGCACTCTCAAACTTCCATACACAAATAAAGTATCTGTACTGTATTTGTTATCCTTTAAGCCTTCCCAGGGCAATAGAATATGTTGAAAATAAACTGTTTGAAAATAAACTAATTACTTGTAAAGCCATAGAATTTTTTTACAGGTAAGCACTGTTTAACTACAGCATCAAGTTCTGTGAAACAGATTGTTAACCGAAATGGTCATTGACCAGATGTTACCATAGTCCCATTGTCTTTTAGGCTACCGTTCTGTAAATATAAAGGGTATATTCACAAGGAAACTATGCGCAAACGATACATAAATGCGTCAAGGATACCACTGAAAACACAAATAATGTGAAGTGAAGAGACTGATGCTTTTGTGCGGTGGAAGTCAAAAATGTATTGACAGTATTATGAACAACACAGAAGATCAGCCAGGTGAAACAGAAACTCAGTAAGAGAATGCGCACTAGATTATGTTGCTTCAGCAGAGAGAGAATATACAGGAAGTAGGAGGACAAACAGGAGCACTACTCAAAATAGGGCAGGAACAATAAATTTACAAAGCCAATTTACAGCTTGCTATAAATAAGAATGTAATCCAAGCGAACACAAGTAACTTGCACAAAGAAACTCATCACATTAACCAAGTTCGAACAGTCTCTAATACAAATTTGAGCTAACAAGCAAGCAAGCATACGACTAGTAAAACACACGCACAGACTTCTGCTCCTTAAAGTTCTTTCTCCTCTCTTCATGGATCTTGATGATTGGCCATTTACGGCCACAATGTCTGGAACTAAAAGCCAGAATTATATTATAACTGTTAAGACTTTAATCGTTAAATGAAATTAATGGTCAATTTTCCATTATTTCCATTATCTTCCGCTTCTTCGGGGTTTGGGTCGCAGGGCTAGCAACCTAACAAGTGAGGCCAAGACCTCCCTAACCCCAGCCACCTCCACCAGCCCCACTGGGGGGTGATTCCGAGGCGTTGCCAGACCAGCTGGGCGATGTAATCCCTCTAGCGTGTCCTGGATCTTCCCCAGGGCATCCTTCCGGTTGGAATTGCCTAGAACACCTCTAATGACCAACCTCAACTGACTCCTCTTGAGGTGGAGGAGTAGCGGCTCTACACTGAGTCTCTCCCGGATGACCTAGCTTCTCACCCTGTCTCTAAGAGTTGAGACACGCTGCAGAGGAAACCTATTTTGGCCGCTTGTATCCGCGATCTCATTCTTCCAGTCATTAGGTGAGGGTAGGAACGTAGAACCGAAAAATCGAAATAGTATCCGCATCACCGGTGACCCCGTTTGGAGGATGAGTGGTGATCATTAAAATGGCGTTTACCTGTATTAGTAAATCCAAAACTTTACGAATATGAAAAAATCTCATAAACTCATAAACTATCACATACAGTGCTATTCTTTTTTAAGAAGATCATTTTACTTCACTTCTTGTCCACTCTGTTATAATGTACCTCAAGCAGAGTTAATGTCGGTTAATTTGTTATGTCAACCTCAGTTTGATTTGCCACCATTCTGTGCCAAGGATCAATGAACATCAGCTAACATGGTGGGGTGTCATGCCATGCCATTTCCTTTAAATAAAAATTGAGTATTACTTAGTATAAGAGTGTAATTTCTATGTCTTGCTCTCTTAAATATAACAGGGCTTTGGTAGCTTAGAACTTGAGGTTCTGGACTTTGAAACAGTAGGTTCAGAGTTTCACTGTTGAGTCCTTGAGCAAGACACACAACTGCTTGGGTTGTAAGATTGTTCCTGTTGTTAGTCACCCTGGATAATTAACTAAATGTAAATACAAGTGCTGAGTTCCTCAGAAAGGCCAGATAATTAATAAATAATAAATCAATAATAAATCAGACTTTAGCTCCAAAAATCCAGTAACGAGTCATTTGTGACATAAATGTGTATTTGGGTATGTTTGTAGATTTCCTCGGCAGGACAGAGATTCGGCTGGCAGACATCAAAAAGGACCAGGGTTCAAAGGGTCCGATCACCAAGAGGCTGCTCTTACACGAGGTCCCCACTGGAGAGATAGTAGTCCGACTGGACCTGCAGTTATTTGATGAGCCCTGACCCTTGTAAATGTCAAAAAAATTGCTTTTCCCTAAGGTTCCGGATCTCCTCATCTACTGTGTTGCCACCCTAGAGTGACAATCCCACATCACTAAACACCATGTCCTCTGTGTGTGTGCGTGTGTGTGTGTGTGAGAGAGAGAGAGAAAAAAGAAAGAAAGAAATAAAGAGTATGGATGTGTGCAATCAAAAGTTGGACCAGTG
>JAUZSU010025053.1:0-10618 GCA_034780255.1 Parotocinclus maculicauda | reverse complement strand
TCTGTAATGTTTTTATAAGAAAGTATTTAGTAAACATAAGAAAACTTACCGTTTTGACGGTGATGTGATGTCGTGAGTGAATGAAGATGTGGGGTGGAAGGGGTGAAATTACAGCTTGGGTGGGGAATCCCCCTCCATGAGAACATGATTGAGGGCTATATTATTAAAATAAAGCGCCAAAATCACTAAATAAGAAGGATGCGTAAAGATAACGAACGACCAATCATAACCGTTTCAAGCGCGAATGATGCTTGGTCTGAGATGCTGGTCACGTGTAGGTGACGTAGCTGTTCACTATCCGAAATTTTGATCGCTATCCGGGGCAAATGTTTAGCTAAATTTTTGGTCGTTATCCGAATTGTTCGCTATCAAAGGTGTTCGCTAACCGAGGTTCCACTGTATACATTTCACCATGTTAAAAAAAAACAAAAACACAACAGATGAACTGGGGTTTTTTTTTTACTCCAGTGCTTACTTCTATGAAATTCTATACTATCTTTGTTCTTGAGCTCTCTTAAACATTTTAAAACATAGAGCAGATGTTACATGTTGCCACCCTTCGGTTATAGCCAAGAATTTTAAATTCCCTGTAGCCGAAGCCATGCTACCCTCGTTTGTTTACATTTGACACTTGCGATAAGCGGATGTTGTGATGCGTCACGAGACAAGGGGCTGCGTCCCAAATCACCTAAATAAAAGTATGGAAAAATGGCAACATTTACACACAGTATTTTTTTCTATAACTTTCGCACACAGTGCCTGGATAACGGACTGACTCTTAATGTTCACGAGTCATTAGGGACGAGTTTCAAGTAAAGTCTGAAGTCTTTTTCTAGGTGACTGAAGTGCGACTTCAACTCGAGTCGCTCACTCGAGTGCCCATTGACTTGGAGGTGGCACCACCAGAAATCACGTGACCCATCATAATATGATGAAAAGGTGGATTAAAGGGAAAAACTTTCTGGGGCAGCTGAGCTTTGTAAGGATAGTCCAGAGTGCTTACCTGTTGATTATATCAAAGGCCTTTGACAGGTCAAGGAACATGTTGTAGAGATCCATGTTTTGTTCGACAAACTTTTCCTTGATCTCTCTCACTGTGAAAACCATGTGGATGGTCTGATGTCCCGGCCTAAATTCACATTGTGTTTCTGGCAGGGTGTCTTTTGGCGATTCAGGTGGACATGTGCCATGGTCTTGCCTGCAGTGAACAATAGAGAGATGCCCCTGTAGTCTGTTTTATTGCCCTTGTTATTGAATAGAGACACAACAGTTGTGTATCTGAAGTCCTGTGGCATAGCTTCCAGATGCTAATCAGGACTCTGTAGAATGCTTCAAGGGCTTTAGGGCCCACTGCTACAAAGAGGTCAACAGGAATGCCGTCTATGCCTGGTGCTTTGCCGGTGTGAAAAGCCAGCGAGTCAACCGTGGAAGATCTGTTGAGCAGAGAAATGCTCATGCCTATGTTCTGTAATGCATTCCTAGTCCTGCATAGTGCAGAGCTTACTCTGCTTGAAGTGGTTTCACTTTTCCTCTAGCATCTTGCTAGTCTCTGCATCGTTCTTGTCAAACCAGTCCTGGTGCACTCTGCTCTTGGGTCCAGTGACTCAAATATACAGTGGGCCAAAATGTCAAATTAAACAAAGCCGCTGGCCAACGTTGAATAAGTTTAGTTACAGACACGTAATAAAAGGTGCGGTAAACCTGCGGGTGGACGACTCGCCTGACATGCAGCAGTGGTCACATCCACCAAACGAGAGCGCGCTAATGATGTCATCAGCACCCAATACAACAGAAGGGTATTATGGTATTATACTATTAGCGGTGAATAATACAGGCGGGCCAGCTCCAACAGTAATTTGATATTGTGTTGGCCAAATATAATTACATTGCGGGACAAATTTGGCGAGCCAGAGTTCGACACTCACGTTCTAAGGGATTACGGGCTTTTCTTCTGAGGCCTCCTCTGTCCATGACTGGCAACGTTTTTGACAGCAGGTTTATACGTCTGAGTTGTCACTCATAGAACCGTGGCTTTAACAGAGCTGATAAGTCTGTTCTACCCATGTTTTTTTTTTATGTTGTATACTTCAGGTAGTCTTCCTAAATAGAGCATTACTAATTAGGGGGCGGTGATTTATTTTGAACACAGCCAGCCGTGTTTTAAGGAGCGTGGCTGTTTGACATGTTCCTTTACTGGTTATTTTTGCCATGTATGTAATCCAAACAACATCAACACACTGAATACTGAATATGCAGAGTTTGACAAAGCAAAAAAGGCTAAGAGGCTCAAACCAGTGAGTGCAGAGCCAGGCACGTTGTGGCTTTCACGGAAATCTGAGTTGCATGTAAACCTGTGACTTCAACTGTGTATTCGGTATGGGTAAAATAACTAAAAGACTTAATACACATTTTTACACCAGGCATGAGGTAGTACAAAAACATGGTACAAACTCTTAAATTTGTATTTTGTGTTCTGTAGGTACACAGGTACCTCCCCTAACCCTCCTCCTGGTTCACACTACACTTCTCCTTCTGAGAATATGTGGAATTCTGGAGGGGCCTACAGCATGAGCCAGGGCATGACTGTATCAGGTAAGAAACTGTATAGTCTGAAAACTGTATGGTATGAAGTTCAGCACTGCAACTTCAAGTACGTTTGAAACAAGTCCCAAACTAACTGGAAATGATGCACAAGCTATATGCTTCAAGTTCTCAGTCTTCCAGGTCATGGTTGAGTTGAAGGCAACTGGACTACTTGGTTCTTAAAGATATTTCACCCCTCATCTGAAATGCAGTTCTTAAAGCTGATGTGGAGTCCCAGGTATATAACCATAATGAGGTTGACACTTTGGAAGTGGTCCTGAGAGTCTTTTACCTACCTTATCAAGAGTCGTTAGGATCACAGGGACCAAGGTGTGAGCCATTAGTTGTTCCCTGTCCTGGTGTGTGCCATGCGCCTGTGGGAGTGGTTGTTTGGTCTCTCCTACATATAGATTGAATCATTCCTCACTGCAGTGCACCACATAAACAACATTGCTCAGTTTATGCTTTGGTGTTTTGCCTTTAATGAACCAGTTTTTGCGTGAGGATGTTGCTGGGTCTGAAGTGCACTGGGAGAAGATTCTTCAAATTTTATCACAGTCCTGCCACATATGGGACAACCGTGTTGCTCCATCTGGCATCACGTTCCTCAGGACCAAATCCAATATAACAAACTCAATTAGGGTGGTTAAATACCGGGGATGCCACATTAGATTCTAGTACAAAAGTTTACTTTAGAGTGAGAAGTGAAATATCCTCAAGAACAAGAGTTCTACTCAAGTCTGATGTACAAGCTGGGTGGGGCCATTTAAATATTGTGGGGTATCAAGTTTTGTATTTTTGGAACTTTGCATGAAATGCTTTTCATAAGCCAGTAGTATGCTGTAAGAATTTGTCATTATTTGTGTCCATATGCACAAACAAAATACTCTTTCTGAGAGAACCCAACTCTTCAACCTGTGTTTAGCAAGCTTGTAATACATTATTTTCCCTTTCTTTATTTTGTTCTCTTTTTTTTCTTAGGAATGCCATCAGCCTATGACCTCAGCACTGTCATTGGTGGCAGTGGCACTACAGTTTCTCATAACAACCTCATCCCCCTTGGTACAGACACGCATGCACGTACGGAGATGCACACAACACAACACATTGGGGTGGTTTGATGATGAATGTACAAATCAAGCATTGAAATAACAGTGGAATACTGTATGTAAAATATTGGATGTAGATATAGTAACAATACTTAAGCTGATTTGTTTTACCACAAGTGAGGCTGACTATGCTGTTTTTTTTTTTTTTTTAAATTATTTTTAGGCGTTTCCAAAAGGAATCTAGTTGTAGTCTTTTGTGAATAGTGACCATACAAGATCCCCAGTATGCAAATCATAGTCTGACTAAAAGCTCTCTGGCTTTCCCTTAGATGTGAGAGGGTGTTTAACTTTAGTTTGTAGTTTGCTTTTCCCTCGGAATTGGGTGGAAGCTTTGACATTGTTGTTACTGCTGTTGCGTACCACAGGCTGTCCAGGTGATACTTCCACAAAACAGTTCCACCTTTTGTGGTCCTTCAACATTCTGTTACAAAATCAATAGTCCATTTGCATCGCAATGCAGAGTCATGTCGTAATGCAGAAGTGTCACACATGGCATATCTTTCTTCATGTTCTCTGATGGAAACTAAAGGGATGTGGGATGTTTAAAGATATTTGTGTAGTGCTTTTCACACAATTGATTTAAATAGGTGTTTGACAAACTGGGCATAACAGGGTCTCATTTTCAATTTAATATAGCACTTTTGTTTATATTTCTAGTTATTCAAATTCGTTAAGTGCAAAAAACTAACTAAAACTGTATTGTTTTGCATGGTTTACACCAGAAATAAAAAGGAACGCCTTATTGGATGTAAAATCAGTAATTGCGAGAAATTAGTTTTAGTGTAATGCAAGTGTGTATAAAACTGATTTGCAGTTGCCATAGTCTTACTAATTTAAGATATCATACAACTTGAACTACAATTAGTATAGCATGTTGTTAGCTTGCAGTTTAAGGGTTTTAGGTGGAACTCATGCTGGTTCCACATTACGTTAATCAATAATTGCATGTAGGCTACCACATTTTGTGTATATATATGACTGCATACACTAATCCTACTGTGAAGGTGCAGAATGAATACACGTAGGGTTACACTCATCCAAGGTGTTACCTGCTTTTCATTTCGAAAATCGGCAAAACTGAATAGGACTGCATTTATTCTGAATGCATGTGTTGGGGCCCAGGTCTCCTTCCATACACTTGAGACTTTTCAGAAGGTTAATAGAGGACTATAATTTTGTTTTTCCTGACAGTGAACACAGGCATTGTAAACCACACTCACTCCAGAATGGGCTCAATCATGAGTACTGGAATTGTCCAGGGTATGTTGCTCTTTCTTTGATCTCTTCTCTGGTCAGGTCAGCTACATTAATTTTATTTCTTACAGTACTTTCTGCACAGTGCTTCACCTGTTGCTTGTGTTAGATGACTTATGAGTATATGCAGTAATTCAAATGTATGCAATAATCATAAAGTTAAACAGAAGGTAGTAGTTAGGATTATAATCAATTAACTGTCTCGTTATCGTCTATTTTTTCAGGAGCTACAACTGGCCAGCAAGGTCCAACCAGCAGCAGCACCTCTTACCCTGTCACCAATCAGTTTACAATGGGTGGCCCTGCCATTTCCATGGCTTCACCCATGGCCATCCCTAGCAACACAATGCATTATGGAAGCTAAGGCCACTCTCTAGTGTTTTCTTTTCCTGCATGTCCAGACTCCCAAACTGACCATAACCAAAACCATATTGAATGCTGCATTCCCTGGTCATCACCTCGGGTTTATTTTTGTCTTGGTGTACATTTGTGTATATATATATCCTCCCAACCATCTTACAATGACAGCATTTGAGCCTTGTTCTTGGGTGCTTTCTTTAAGCAGCAATGTTTCGGAGTTAGTCACATTGAGTCAGTGGACTGATTTGAGCTGTCAAAACGGTGGTCCAAAATTCCAAACACAATTCTGTTCAGAAGGACACTCCGATATCAGTGTTGGATCCATCTCTTGTCTGTTCTTTTACAACGTTATGGTGTCAGGCCACTCATTCTTGTCAACTCTCAACATCTGACCAACATGACCTGTCTACACAGCTACAGTGCAACTGGATTTGCCCTGGTGTAGCTTCCAGAATCATGGGTGCAAACACAGAACTGTCAATTTATAGAACCTAATGTAGAAAAAAAATTATAGCTTATTCTGTTGCTCAGCATTTTATTATATCCATAATCCAGCCAAAAATAAAGTAATAACATCCAAATTAGCAAATGTGCGTTTGATGACTGCTTTACCAGAACAGTTCTTGAAAGGCTTGAGGAAGACATTGCAGGCAGAGGGATGACCTGGCCTCTCTACACATGTTGCTGATTCACAACTGCAGCAGGACAGGTATTTAAATGATCATCAACCATAAAAAAAAAAAAAAAGCTAATCTAAGGACAGTGTCAACTTTTACATCATTTTCCTGTCACCTACTTTTGGGTACATGGCCACGACAAAGACTGTTGAGTGTAAGCGTTACTTCCACATACTTTCTGTTCAGCCTTTGAAATTTATTTAGAAACCATCAAATAAAATACTAGTTTGTAGAATTAAACACATCTGTTTTTCCCCCTTTTCAACAAAAGCAAGACAAAAAAGTGCAAATGAAATATACTGCTCACAAAATACATTTTTGTAAGCAGTATAGTTGTGGACACTTCCTTATGTCTTGATATTCGTGACTTAAATTGTACATGAAGCCAAATCAATGAATTTGCTTGTTTAATTTGGCAATCAACAGCGCAGTTTAACCCAGGACTAAAATGTAACTGTAGTTTCAGATGTTCTTGATTCCTGTGGATATTAAAGAACACAGGATATCAAATTACTGTTACTTATTTCATTAAACTATTTTGACTGCATAATTTGTAGTGCTTTTGATCTGTTTTACTGGATGTGTTAAAGTAGATGCCATGCTCAGACAGATGGTCTCAAAGTCAAGTTTTTGTTAGCAATTAGTAAAAGCCAAATTGAAAGTTCTAATGGGAGGAAAACTTCAGCGTTTGAATGTAGGCACAGCAATGAGCAGCCTAGGTTTTAACTAGGTATAACGTGTATTGTTTCTCTGCAGGAGTGCATTTCATGGCAATTTATCAGTAGTACATTTTCCTGTTACATTATAGCACACAACAGAAAATAATGCAAGGACATTTGTCTGGTAGTTTGAGTAATGTTTCTCCCCTTTGGTTTTTATTTGTCTAGATTTCTTTTAAGCATCAATAAATCAATATTATCAAATGAATCATTCACAAAGATGTTTGACTGGATTTTTTTTAAGGACATTTTGTGCACATTTCCCCTTCTCCACCCAGTTACCTTCCGTATACAGCGCTGTATCAAAGCTTGGATAAAATGTGAGGATTGTGTCACAGAGGGCAGATCCACTGTGACAAACCCTAATGGTTTCAATTCAAGGCAGCCTCTGTTCATTAACAGAGTGACTGGAACAGAATTTTCATATTTAATGTTAAATTAATGTTAAAGTAAAATGAGCACATTTCCTTCTGAACATTATTACTGAGACCCAGGTTGTTGCAGGTCAAAGTTTGTTGACAGTTGAGTTCAGTGTAGTAGGAGCCAGTGGAGAGGTGGTTGGTGCTACTTTCACTGCCATTTGGAAGAAGTATAGCTGAAACAGATGACAAGACATCTTTTGCAAAACAAATACAATCACCTGCAAACATTCCAAGTAAAGACAGATTTGATCGGAGTTTAAAATTTTCTAAGGCAAATTAGTCACCTTGCAGCCAATGGCCAGCAGAGCGTGAAGGAACACAATGGTCGTCATGATGCACAAAGCCTTTATCTTACTGTCTTCTTGAAACACTGGCCAGAATGTAATGACCAACATGGAGCCAGAGACCACCATGGCAATTAGAATCAAGAACCACTGTAGCCATCCAAATGGAATGATCCATAAAATCTTTAAAATACATACAAGCATGAGCTACAGTTCTGTTTATTTTATATACTGCTCACAAAAACTAATTCATTCACTGTGATGCTGGCAGAGAAACAAGTCACACTATTCCATGTTGTTTTATTGCTATTTAGGACAAATAATGAACAAATGAATTGCCAGGGGATCTGAGGGAAATGGCAATAAAAACAACTCACCGAGGTGGGAATATAAATGAAGAGAGAGTAGCCGTAGACACACAACGTCTCCATAAAGGAGTATGTCTGACGATGAGTAGCACTCTGTTGCCAGGTCATGATACCCCATAGTCCAAGTGGTACAAGCCAGGCATAGAGAAAGACAGCAACTGCTGCAATAGTTACTGCCATTTACAAGAAAAGAAAACCACTTTTACTTAAGGCAAGATGTTTACTGAGTACATAAACATTCATTGTGGCCAACTAAAGTACATTTTAAATAAATAACACTATGAAGACACTTTCATTTAGACTTAAAAACTATTAGTTTTGTGTGCGTATACATGTTGACAAAGAAAAAAGCGCACCCAGATGTCAGATTGCTACAAAACTTGTTATGCAGGTATGTCTGAGTCTTTCAGAGTGTAAATGATTACAGGTGCGGTCTTATTACAGACAATGGGTCCAAAAAATTTACACACACACTTACCCTAGCTGTCTATAAAAAGTCTCTCTAGGATGCACTAGAAAACATTTTGGTTTCAATGAAAACTTAGTCTTAAGTACTACACAAGTATATTGTCAAATCTGTGAAACGCAGTGGTGGTAGTATCATGGCTTTTGCCTGTTGTGCTGCATCTGGGCCAACATGGATAGAACACTGAATTCTGAATTGTACCAGTACATTCTAAAGGAAAATGTCAGTCTTTCGTCAAACATAATCCTAAGAGAAATAACCAAAATGATAAACTTACTGGTTTGATAACCAATCAGTCTTGAATAGAATGTGTCAGACCTAGCAACTGGTTTAACCCCAAAAGCTCCCAGATTAAAGCTAGCTCAGAGTTGCTCTGAGATCGCTTCTGAATCACTCTAAAGCTAAAACTCCTAGCTAGGATTTTTAAAGCTCTGTTATAGGAGCGCTCGAAGAGATTCGTATAATCTTTATGAAAATGGACCTCGATGTTTAGGCCATATTTAAGTAGAAGTTCTAAAAGGTTCACAAACTTTCAAGCACTTCTCCAATGTTATGCATGTACACACACCATTTTATGGAAGCTTTGCATCATTATAGCTCCACCTTGTATCATTACCACCTTCCTGAAATGTTTACCTTATGTATTTTTGAGCACAGAGTGAAAACATTTTCTGTTCCTTCTATTATTGTTTTGTACCCAATTTCTCACCTCGGTGGAATTGTGGCCTGTAGTGATACTGAGGGTCACCCAGCTGACTCACAAAGCTAGAGAGGTTCCCACTAAAGGCCACAGAAAACACTAGTGTCACACATATCCAAAATGGTCCTGTGTATACAGAAAACAATCAAATGTAAGTGGAAATACTCCTCTCTTAAATATTAAAAAACATCAACACAAACACACACGCTCACACTCTCACCCTCACACGCTCACCCTCACACGCTCACACTCACCCTCTCACACACGCTCAAACACTCACCCTCACACACTCACTCACACACACACTCTTACCATATAAATCTGGGTTACTTCTAATGTAATTCTTGACAAAACTTCCTGTACATGGTATAAGTGATCCTTTGATCTTATCCAATACCTAAATTAGGAAACAAAACACAACGTACAATTGCTTAAGCTGCATCTAAGTTGACAACATTATAACACAGCCAATAACACATGTACCATACCTGCACAGTGTCTACATTGAAGAAAGACTGATAGTAGTCAAACGTCCAGAAGCCACTGGCTTGTTTTTGCCCTCCAAGCAACTAGAATTATTGTGGTGGTATTTCAACACAATACAGTCAAAACAATAATATTTTAACTTCCATAATGATTCTTAAGGAAATGTTATGGCACCTCAGAGCTCCCCTGATGTTTGTCCTCATCATCTGATAAGTTTAAATTAACATCTCTTGAAGAAGAGACCGAAGCAGTGCCAGTGTTTAGGTTGGTGATGCTAACTGTGGGGGCACCTGGGTAGGCAGTCAGGAGGTCTGCAGCTTCCTCAAACTCTGCAAAGTTTAATAACATGCAGTGAGACAAATAAATCACTATCTCGTCTGCAACAATGTTAGGGTATGTTGCATATGTTTTGATTTCCTTATGCTTTCCTGTACCCAAATTTTCCCTACAGAACTGTCTGGAGCACTGCACAGCCTCCACCCTCCACTGCATACGCTTGGTGAACATGGTCAGAACTCCAAGTAGTCTTTCTCCATGCACCCTCATACTCAACAAAAAGTTTCAAAAGCATATATGGTAGGAGGTTTTTAGGCTAGGGCAAAATCACACATTATCAAAGATTTGTTTGTTTGTTTGGGTTTAGCGCCATTATAGCACACTGGGATTATATATAAAGAAGCTGTGATCAGAGTCCATGTCATGTTAAAAGAAATTCTAATTGGTGTTTTAAATGTAAATGTGTCATCATTTATTCCTGGTGATGTCATCCTGAGTAGGTTTTGAGTATTGTTTTCCGTTTAAAAGTTCAGTCTTTCTGGGTGTAGGACTGGGCAGTCCATCAGTTTGTATCTAATTGTTAGCATGGCTTTGCACAAATGGCAGGTTGGTGTAACTTCCCTGTAAGAAGGTGTTTGTGTTAGCTTGGATGGGTGGTTTGAGGTTTAGGTGACTGTCCATTCTGTTGTAGGATTTCCCTATTTGCGGTTCAATTTCAAACAGGTTGTTTTGTGGGCTGCTGTCCCACTTATTTTGCCATTTGATTGTAATGTGTAGAGATATTTATGGAAAGGCTTCTGTTTGGGGAAATGGGCCGAGTGGTGATCTCATCTTCCGTTGATGTTCTAGCAAACTGGTATACTTTCATTGCCAGGGCTTCCAATGTGACTTGGGATTCAGCAGTAGACAACTCT
>JAUZSU010025052.1:0-22252 GCA_034780255.1 Parotocinclus maculicauda | reverse complement strand
CTCTGTAATGGCGACCGGCGAGGACAGCCACACAATTCGAGCGCAGGTAGGAACCCTAACAGTTTATATATATATATATATAGTAAAATAATTGCACAATGATTTACTCTGTAATGCTTACCAGGTACATAAATAGCCACCTCCTTGCTCGCATCTGTGCTGTTCTCATTGCATACGTATACGCCTGTGTGTCTCCATGTCACGTTCTCCAGGTGAAGAACACTAGATGAGCGGGTAGGCTCCTCTGTACGATACTCTGATTCTTTAAACCCTGGTCTTTGGTGCCATGTGACAAGTGACCAGCCAGAACAGATGATGGAAAAGGATGAGTTAGCGGGCAGAATGATCTCCTTCATACTGGGGTTCAGCTCCAGACATGAAGCAGCCGTACACAACAGCAACAGCAGGAGATGGGCTTTTCATAAAACAGCCAACAATAACACAATCAGTCATGTAAACCATGTACCTTATACTATGTTAATACTATTTATAGAACTCTATAGAACACAGTGTTCAGGCATAAGCATCCCCTAACTGTCCTCTCTGCTTTCAGACAACCAATCGTGCCTGCACGAATGCCTTGGGATAACACTGGTCTTTTGTACATGTAAATGTAGAATATGTGAATGTAAATAAAACCACATTTGTTTATTTAAACTATATAATATTTCTTTAAGTGGTACTTTAAAATGTTTTTTTCCAGTGTTGACTGCTTTAGTTTTCAATGGTAATGTTTACATTTGCATAATACTGAATAACCTTTTATGTGACATGAAAAAAGACTGGAAGTCATTAAAGATGGGAAAGAATTTGCTGACTGAATCCATCAGTACCATGATTCATCTGGGTTACCTCATACACCATCTGGGTTTGGTTAGGATGCTATTGGCACACAAAATCTTAGGAGTGCGTCTTTATTTTTTATCTAGTTAAGGAAATCGAATTGTCCTGAACATGCATTTATGAGACAAGAGCTAACAAATGAGCTGAGTATAATGACTGAACTATGCTCACTGCAATCAGATAAGGTTTTTTGTCTTGCTATGGCTTTCCCAGTGTTTATTCTGTTACCTGATATGATGTGGGTCATTCGGAAATGGTTGACACAGAGTCCATCCATATTGACTTGGTGGTGGAGCCTTGTCTTTTTCTGCAAACAAAAATAAAACTTTGAGATTCTGTAAGCAAAATTAACTACAAAATCTAAAAAGCACATCATTTTCACCCTTATCCCCTCAACCGGAATAGAGCTGTTTAATATTAAAGGTAGTCTTATATGATAAGAACTGTTAACTTCCCATATTATAACCTAAAATATATGATTTACTATAATAACACCAAACTGGTGTTCTGTGCTGGTCCATGCAGGTATGAAAGCACACTGAGAACCAATGTGGAACAACCCGTCCAGTGCATGCTTCACTGCACTCACATGGGCCTGTGCTTCCCACAGTTACTGTTCCATTGTTTTTCATCTCTCTGGCATGAACTGAAGCCAGTGTGTTCTGGCCAAGAATAAACCCAAGCGAGATCACCCCAAAAATATTCCAAACTAGAGACGAAATGAAAAGGTTTGGAGAAGCATCATGGTTTACAGCTAGGGTGCATTCTCACAAAGTGCTCATGCATCAACACAGGACACTCACTGGGATTAATCATGAAAAAGCTTGTGAATACCCATCATCACCTCTCTGAAGAAACAAACACTCAAGGTTTGTGGATGCGGAGGAACGGATTGACAACAGTGACCCCCGTTCATGTTTAGACCTTTTAGAGGTCTCTGATGGGGGAGGTAAAAAAGCCACCAGTGAAAAACAGGATCCATGTCAGGAAGTAAGCAGAGCATCAAAGAGAAAAGGAGTTTACATGTGTGGCATAAGGGTTTAACTGCAAGGTTGCTGATTTTCAAGCAGTTAAATAAGCTGTAAGGTGATGATAATAATGTAGTTAGTCATGTTTTTTCACAAGTAGCAAAGCTAATTTGATTAAATTACATTTTCCAGTAGCAAGGTCGTAATGTTTCCACCAATGTGTACATCAAGGCCTTAATCCAAACCACATAACAGCTTAATAAATGGAATGTCAAAGTAGTAATTACTCTGTTGTTAATGTACTATAGTAGAATGTTCATTATGACGCTTGTAGCTTCGTTGTGTTTTTTTGTATGCTTCCTGTGCCCACTCTAAACTTTATGTATTACAAATATCCCTACATATTTATTTGAAGCTATTTAGGTTTAAAAAACTATGCTTAAGACTTTGAGTAGAGAGGTCACAAAAGAGAGGGCACACATTTAAAGCATGCGGTGGTACTTTATGGTATCTCAATGTAATTACACTGTTTTAAAGCAGACTGGGGTTCACTATGCCTTATTACTATTGTTGTGTTTTGCAGTTCATGTTTTTATACAATCGGATAGTGAATCTGCCTACTTGATTCCTACATATTTGTTGTTTTTTTGGTTTTATGTAGTACAGATGGCTATCTTTCTTCAAACTATTTATGTTTTGTTCCAAAGAGGAGTTAAGCTTTGTTCTTCATGCCACACAAGCATATGCACTACACTATATAGCCAAATGTATGTAGATGCCCTAATCTAAATAGTGATCTCTGTGAATTCAGCCACACTTAGTGCTAAGTGGTCTATAATATGAATCATACAGGCATGGACTCTCCATTGACAAACAATGGCAGTAGAATGGTTGCAATGAAAACTTTAACGAGCATCAATATGACATGTTCATAGGTTTCCACATCCATGCCAAGGAAGTTAATTACCTTTTTATTCTGCCCTCCTACAACTAAGTCAATAAAGAAAAAGTTTGAGGAAGAAATCCTGACTTGCACAGAGGTCTGATCTTAACTCCACCAGGCACATTTGAAATTATTCATATGTCAAATGTCTGCTGCGTCTTGAACTCACAGTCAAGTTCCAAAATCCAAAAAAAATTTATAAATAAATATATATAATAATAAATTTCAGGCAATCACAATTTTGGGTGTATAGTGTATATATAGAAAAAAGCAAGGGTTCAGATTAAAGAATACATAGTATAATAATTGCCCTTATCAAGACTTTGATTTATTGGATTTTGGAATCTGAACAGCCAATAATAAATGTATTATTAGCATGATTTCCTGATTGCATGCGGACTGAGAGAAAAAAAAACTCAGCTTAGTCTTAATCAAAACCCAAAGAACAGCTTTCTCTGCACACTCTAAATGTAATTACAAATGGTTGTTCTTAATCATGTCTACTCTGAATATGCAAACTTAAAAAACAGATGCCAAGAAATAGAGCAAGAAAAGGGTGAGAGAATAATCAGAAAATAAGAGAGGTGGGTTTTGTGGGTGGAAAGAAATGGAGCAATAAGGGGTGGGTGGTGGTTTGAAATGAAGAGGTCTGGAAACAGTTAAACCCAGATGACAGGCCAGAATGAGGGTGGGAAAAGCAGTGAGGGCGGAAGAACAGCATGTAAAGCAGAGGGCAAAAAATGAAGAAGGAATCAGTGTCAATGAAAAATGGCCAAGTGTTACGTCATGGAAATATCTTGTATATTGTAAAACATATTACTGTTTTTTAACCTGCTATTTTTTATCCCAACATGTATATGATGAATATATATGAAATGTTCCACAGCTTCCTCAGAGTACAGTTTTGAAACATAACAATGACGTGTGAAATTCCCTTCAGACAGTGATTAAAATATCAACATGTGAACATTGTTCAAACAGTTAATCTGTGTATTAAAAAATATTTAGTTTTAAACTTTACTAACACTATAATTAAAAGTGTAATTTTTCATTTATATAGAGCCAGTACATTTGCATGCAAGTACACGAATGCCTATTCTGGAGTACTGATTCCTGATCAAGCTCACCTGTCTGACCTATTGGAGTCCGAGGAACTCCGCCTCCACTGGGATTTAAACCCCGAACTTCCACCGGTCGGAGGCAAAGTTTTATACGGAGTTCCTTGTGAGCCGTACTGAGTGTTTTTCGAGTTGAATACACTGGTTACTGATTTAGTGGTATGTTTTCTTGGACTCAGATTATGCCTTAGTACTTAACCAATGACTAATATACAATATGCAGTATACTTTAACACACTAAAGTGTATGAGTGAATTTGTTCCTTATGCCCAAAATAGTGCACTATGGGCAGAGGTGTTTAGTAATTTACTATTTAACCATGACCGCACATATATTTGAAAATGTCTTGTCTTGACTACTAGTCTCAGTGACGGATTTGGATATGTTGTCCAAAATCTGTTTTTTATGATTCTCTTATTATTGAACTACAAAACTGTGAAGTCTTATTCCACCATTAGATTATTTTAGCAAGGTTTTTTAACAAAGACATAATGACCATATCATAATCAGTCTCTTTTTATAATACAACCATAAAATACAGGAAACTTGTATGCAGTATTTAAAAAACTGGAATTAAATTCTGAATAGACAGCTTCTATGGTCTACAGTGTCAAGTATGTATTGTGACCTCTGCTGACACATGAGCTGTAGCAGCATCTGGCAACTTTATTGGAATTGTAAACGTTGACCCTTTTACAGTGTGAAAAAGTTTGATCAGAAATTGTCTTATGAGAAGGTCAGAACCCAAGAAACCACTTTTGGCAAAAAGGGAACTGGGACAAAAGATTTGCTAAAGCTTACAAAGACTGTAATGGATATAAAAAAAGAGTATTATGGTGTGACATATATAAGAAAACATATATGTTATATATGGTCATTATATCACTGCTAAAGCAACTAATTTAATGGCGGCTTAAGATGTTTCATTTACATTTATGGCATTTAGCAGACGCCCTTATCCAGAGCGACTTACAACTAATACAATCTTACAATCCAAGCAATCTGGGGTTAAGGGCCTTGCTTAAGGACCCAACTGTGGCAGCTTGGCAGAGGCGGGATTTGAACCCTGGACCATCGGGTCCAGAGCCCAGTACCTTAAGCACTAGGCTACCACAATCTGTACATGGTGATCTGTATTGCACTTTTTTTTAATTCAATGTATTTATTTTTAATATAATAGCCCAAAAACACATCAGATTTTTACAACTTATTAAAGATCAAAGAAATAAAGGACAGGTGAATATAATTGATTTTCCTCCACCGTCACCTGACTGAAACCATCAACCACTTATAGGAACACTTGAAGACCAGCGAAAACCAAGCATTCGGTAACATCACAAGAGGTTATTTGAAATAATGAGAAAGCTTGATAGAAAGACATGGTTTAAAAAGATCAAAAGCACATTGTCATAATAGCAAATGGAAGAACGTACCAAATACTAAGAGATTTTTATATGATTCAACTTTTCAATCAAATTGATGTTCTGATTATATGTTTTGTAATCAAAAATATTGTATTGCATTTGAGAAAATGCATAAAAGAAGCATTATCTGTTAACTGACCTGTTTTAATATAGCAAGATTTCATAGAGTGCGAAGAGAGAATTTAATCTTTCCAGTAGATTTTGGAATATGTGCGAGGTCAGGCACTGAGGTTGGACACTAAGCCCAGGGAGTATTCATATTAATTTTAGGCATTTATTTGAGTTATGGTTAGGGTCTGTTATTGCCACTGTATGTTTATTTACAGTCAATGCATATAAGCTTAATTTCATGAACTTGTTAGTAGTTAGTGTTTTCAAATAAAAGTAATCACTAATTAGAAGGGGTTTCTCACATTTGTCACATTAGCAAAAATGTAGTTAATTAAATCTCAAATACAAAAGAATGATTAGTGGATAGCCTGCATTAATTGAACAGTTAAAACACCCACATGCCTCAGGGGCCAATACTTTACTCTTAGATCTGTAGTCGGTTTACAAAAATGCTTGCAGACCCTCGTTGGGGGTAAAACAGCGGGATAAGGAAGGGGGATTGGTGGTATAATTGTTGTAGGGAGGTTATACAGGCCATGTTCCCAGAATAAGAAGGAGTTCCTTTCCCATGATCTCTGATACACAAGGGACGCATGCATGCCTCTGGGTCATACTTATAGCAAAAATGGCTTCGGAGAACTGTCAGGAAACTGTAAATCATCATAATATCCATCACCAATGATCTTCATTAATAACATTCTTAAAACAAAACGAATGCAAGGAATGGATATTTCACTTAGGTTCTTGTCAGTGGGCCAATACTAAAGTGAATCAGAAAAGTCCAGCGTGAAAATCAGATACATTAAATATAAAAGCTGTGTATGCGTACTTCTGAATATCAACATTAATAGTCTCTATGGCACAGCAGACCTGTCACAGTCTCAATGTGATGCCTTGGTGGGCTTGCTGAAGAGAAGGAGAAAAAATGTTTGGATAAAGAGAGATGAATAAGGTGGTAGGTTCAGTGCCAAGTGTTGAAGGCAGGGGCAATGAAAGGCACTCTGAATAGAATCCATTCAGAGACGAAAAAGCACCGAAAGCAAGAAAAAGCAACAGAAAGCATGATCGACACAAAAAGAGACAACAAAAAGAATGAAAAAAAAGTGAACCAGGCAGAGCAGGATGGTGGCGTACACTCAAACCGTGCAGGTTAATAGCAGAATTTGACGTCAATGTCAGGAAGGGGTCTTTAGCATTTGCACAGACCTAACTCTATTTACAACTAAGGTTTAGTGAAAAGAGTCACCATAGTTAACTGGCTAACCGGGATTAGAAATTCTAGGCACAAACAAAGCAACTTTGGAATTGATGTGAGTGTTGAGGTAAGAGGCATATTCACTACTGATCAACTTATAGAATAGTTATAAATGGAGATCACTGATTTCATTTATTAGCTGAACAGTGCTATGCAAATGTCTTAGTCCATTATCAGTTTTTTTTTACCAGTGGTATAATAGTTATATATAATTATTTCACAGCATCTTTACTAACATACCAACAGAAAATATAAGAAATATGTGCACAGAATGTATTAAAAAAGAAACACAATTTTTAAGGAAAATGGCTTCTGTAGGCAAATCATTGTTTAGTTATTCCAACAATAATTATTTTATATAACAATCTTTATTTTAGAAATCCACAAAAAAGTGGTTTATTGGTTTATTCCAAAAACACAATTTCTGATAAAGGTATTTTGGACTGTAAGAAGGGTCCTGTTGATGAATTTGGGGTCCTGATGAAGCTGTAGTGTATGGGACGGTCACAATAAATATTGGCCACTGTGCACTATAAAAACAGCTTTTTTCATTAATTCACTCATTTTCAGTTTTGAATACTGCATAAACATTTCTTGTATTTTCCTGTTTGTATTCTAATACATAGACTGATAAATAGTCATACATGGATGGTCATTATTACATTGTAAAAACAACACAACTAATGGTGACATGGTGGCTTAGGAATTTTCCACATTAACTGTGTCCAAAATTTGTGGACACCCAAGAATGACTTCCCAAAACATACTAGTACAGAGGATCCACTTGGTTTTGGTACATGACTGTGAGGTTAGGCAATGATGTTGAAAAATGGGACCTGACTCATTTGGCATTTCCAATTCATGTAAAAGGGACCTAATGGAATTAAAGTCAAGGTTTTGTGCAAACCAGCCCAGTTTTCTGTCAAATAATTTATTTATGGACTTTATTTATGAAGGTGTCCTTTTGAACCATTCTGCCTCTGTTTGGCTGTGGAGATTGCATGGCTGTATATCACGTAAGCAGTACAGGTAGGTAAAACAACAGAGATAATTAATTACGTGGGATGTTCACACATATAGCATATGGGTATTTGTTGTGAAAAATAAAAAAACGTTTGTCGCTTCACTGTTTGTTAGTGTTTTCCCACAAAATAAATTAAAACAATGAAATATAATCACATTAGAGTAGAATAATGGTATTATAAAAGGTTGCAGTTCTTTCTATGTTGTATTAAAGCTTAAATAGACCTGAGATATAACAAACTGCAATACAGTTTGGGTCTGCCTTAGCTTGTAGTAAATAACTACGATCATAATAAATACATTTTAAAAATGGGGGTTTTCATGTGCCTTTAGTAGGGCCCTGGTCACTCTCGTACTCTTTTCAATGTCTTTCCAGCTTACTCATTAACTACTTTATATGGTCTATGTTTCCAGTTGACTTGTTATTAATGAGACGCACCTGTTTCTTTGTTACCTCTGTCTAGTTAATATAAAGTCTTGCATATAAAAATCCGAAATTACTTAGCTGTGGGTTTCTAAGATTTACTTTGTCCAAAAGATAAAATTATACATGTTTTTAATACCATACATAATTTGTTAAATAAAACAACAGATGTGATGGTGGCATGGGGGCTAAGGCTGTCACATAGTACTGTATAATGATGTTAAATGAATTCAAGTGAGGGGTCTTGATGATCATATGTGTATTTACATCAGTAAGAATGCAGTGAACAGCAAACAGTAAAGCATACAGTGGGGCTTATATTTTCTTTATCTCTGCATACACATGACTTTAAATCTAATCAGTTTTTCAGTCAAACTCTTACAGTAGATAAAGAGAATCTAATTAGACAAATGTGACAAAATATTATATTTGGTCATTTATTTACTGAGGAACATGATTTAAAAGTACATATCTGTAAGTGACAACATATGTGAACCTTTGCTTTCAGTGCCTGTTGCAGTGTAATGCAGTGTTTTTCTTTTTCCAGACATAATATTGTTCCTCTGTCTTGTCCATACAATCTCTGTCAAACTGTAGATGGGCTATAATATTCTTATTGAAGAGCAATGGCTTTCTCAATGCAACCATGTCATGCATACCATTGTTGTCCAGTGTTCTCCTGATGGTGGACTCATAAATATCCTGGATTTCTTCCATTTGTACACAATATATCAGACTATATATGAGTCCAGATTTTTAAGAGATGGTGTTATAGCCTTTTCCAGTCTGGTGGTTCCATTTCTGAAGTCCACAGAAATATTTTTGTTCATACGATGATATATATTTTACAAACCCATCATGTGAAGACTTTGATGGGTTCTTTGATAGGTGCCCACTCACACCTGCATGTCTTCCCAATGATTGGAAACACCTGACTCTAAGACCTCTGGAGATATGCAAAATTGGACCATTTCCTCCAGTTATGATTACTGTTACAATATGTTTAATTGTTAATTTGGATAATGCATTAAAATAATTATAATGTAAGAATATCTTAAAGTAATTATTTAACTAACTAAACCAAATTATTTGTTTGTAAGTGCTGGTCCTTCAGTGTTGTGGAAACATAAACCAGGGCCATTTCGGAACTTTGAAACGCTCATTCCCAAATGTTATGCCATTCTTCAGTTCTTTAAGATTACATAACATTGGTAGAAATGCATCTATAATACTGAATATACTCATTCAAGATAGATTTTTGTTCAGTAACGGCTTTTTCTGCCAAACAATGCTCATAAAACAAAGAAACCAACAATAATAAGGTATATTGAACAAAACCATAAAGAGGTGTGTTTGTGTGTATCCTGTTGGCCATATATATTTATTTGAGGACAATGGTCCTCAAGCAAAAGTGCTTTTTCATTTATTTGAAAACTAAAAAAACTTTGCCTTTGGGATATTGAGGTTAGGTGTAAGCAAAATGTTTTTTTTAGCTCCAGTGGTCCATGAATATAGACGCCTGAACAAGTGTGTTTGTGTGCGTGTTCGTGTGGTTATGGGAATTTCTTGCCCATATGACCCTTCCCACCATTATGGTCCCTCACCAACACGCTTAAACGTGACATAGCGACTGCATCCCATCACTCCCACATGAGAACACAGTGCCTAAGGATGTGCTGTATATGTATACCGTAAGCTCATGTTCATTTGTGCGCACGACCTTTTACACTATGCTGCTGCTGCTGATTTCCAGTGGGATTATCTTTATATACAACAGTTTGTTTTATTTAAACATCTGGCAGTGATGTTCTTCTCTGATTCTGCTTTGGGAAAAAAGTGTGTGTGGGAGGGCCATTTCAGCATGTGGGGAAAAGAAAACTGTCAGATTTGAAAGAAAACAGACCAAAAAAGAGAATTTTCATTTATGCACATCTGGGGGTCCTGAAACTTCCTGTGAGTTGGGAAATGTGTTTATTGTATGAGAAATGGATGCCACCACAACCTTTCCACCCACGTACACTCCCACATGTACTCTAGGACACTCAGGCAGGCGTTCACACACATTCTGTTTAAATAAAGAGCCTGATGATGCACCTGAAAATCCCCGTCTGTCCCGCTGTTCTCTGCAATACCACAACTTCTAATCCAGGCAGGGTTTTAAACAATAAAGGCATTTCCACAAACAGATGGTTTGCGGTCCCTTAATCACTTTTTGGAACTTGAGTTGACCCAAACTGTGACTGTTTATATTGATGACTAGTCAGTGTGTAGCTCCTGAAAGGCACACGCACTTTTGACAAAAGTGGTGTCACAGAAAGTCATATGCAAAGTGCTACTTGGAAGGAACTTATTGAGGAGCTGTTTTATTAATGCATTCGAACTGCTGAATTAAGATAACCCCTAGGAAACCATCAAATATAAATCAGTTGAATTGCTGTGATCAAGAAACATCCCTTCCCTTTAATACTGACTCACCCAGGGAATTAGTTTTCTTTTTGCTGATTGATATTAACTGTAAGTTAGAAGATGACACATCTCTGGAGGATCCTAGGAATATGATGATTGAAAGCAGATAAAAGAAAAGTGTAATTCAAAGGCTACAAAACAATAGCTGAAATACAGCTGAGAATAAACTCAGACAAAACTCATGGAGACATGGAGAGAACATGCTTGCCCCTACCCAGAGAGTGACCAGAGGCAGAAATCAAGCACTATATGGCACTAAGACACTAATTCACAAGACAATAACAGGACATAAACAGACTGATCAGCAATAATTAGGAGGCTATACAATATGTTTGCACACAATTTAGGAATATAATCTTTATTTAAATATGATATTGTGAAATGAAATATGGGTTGGCTTGGGTTCCACAGATGCAAAATGCTTGCCAACTACTACTGACTTGGGTTTGAGTATTGCCAACTATAAGTAGAATGGACCTGGAGTTTATTATCTTTAGCATTTCAGCTATTTTTTGTATCCTTTGAATTAAACTTTTCTTTTATCTGCTGTCAATCAACTAGGGATTAAACCCAGGCCTTTCTCGCTGTTAGGTGACAGTGTTACCCACTGAGCCTCCATGCTCATACCCTACTTGTCATATTTACAACCCAAAATTATTAAAAGTTGGGACAGATTTTTAAAAATGGTGTTTCATAGATTTACTTTAACTTTTATTTCATCGAAGACAGTATGAACCAAACATATTTCATTTCTTTGGTCTGCTCAACTTCATTAAATTGGTTATTTAACATCCATTCCTGCATTTCAGGCCTGCAACATATTCCCCAAAAAGGTGGGACAGAAAAAAGCATTTAGAACTTTGTAATGCTGCAATTAATTTTTACCACACTTAAAACATGTTTTGGCACAGAGAATACCAAGCTTTTTGGTGTTTCAGGTTTTATTTTGTCCCATTCTTCCTACAAACACCTCTTAAAATGTGTAACAGTGTCATTATTGTATTTTTGTCATTATATGTGTCAGGGTCATTATTGTATTTTTCATTTCAATATCAATAAGTAATTAGTATTGTGTACAGTTTGCACTGTGTTGTTGAAAAAATGAATGGACATCTTTTATTGTCCATTATCTTTTATTATTTAATTATCCTGAAGGTTGCATATGTTGCTCTTAAATCTCAATTAAATATTACGTATTAATACCCAAGCACAGTACAGATTGCCTAGTGTGAGTTATTTTAGGCTCATACCCTTGCCCTTTATTAAGTGAAATTCCCCCAGATTCATTGAATCATTTAATTATATTATGCACAGTAGGCAGAGAAATATGTAAATCCCTTTTTCTTTGAGGAACATTGTTTTTAAACATTGCAGCACTTTTTTCTCACTCATTTCTGATGAGATCCTCTGCCCATCTTTGCTCCTCAAAGTGCCTTTTGTGGTTAATGCCTTTGAACCAGATCATGATTACAATCAATTGTTGATGTCACCTGTTTTAAATCACATCATTATTTACTTGTTCACCTCATTACTAGCCCTCATTGTCACTGTGATAACTTTTTTGGAATGTGTTGTAGGTCTGAAATGTGGAAGTGGATGTATATTAAGGAAATAAACTTTCCTTACAATACAGGAACAATGTTGGGTTCATGCATTGTGCATTGAAATAAAAGTCAACGTAACTGTAAGAAACACTGCTTTTTGAGTCAAAGTGTATATATTTATAGATTTTTAGTAGTTACATTAGGATTTCATGTTCATGAAGATCGTTAATTAACAAACACTGTTATCTCAAGTATGATTCTGCATTTTGCAGGTTTCAGAGTGCCAGAATACAATATCAGAGGGTTCAGCTTCCAGCTTCTGGATTCCAACCCCAATCAGTGGGTAATTGTACCAGCAATAAATAGAGATGAACAGTAAAAAATAAGTACAGTAAGGGTGAACTTATAGTCTAAATGTGCATTTGCATCAGTTTTCCATCAGTAAAATTTCAGATATAGCAGCAAAAACAATTCCTACATTTTACAAAATAAATACATTAATTTTAAAGTGCAAATATGGTAAGACTTGCTTTGTATATTTGTTTGCAGTACGCTATACAGAAGTTTTAAACAGTCTTTGGGCAAAACAACATTGGGGCATCACCTGTGGAGGTACTTAACAAATCGGTTAAGTTTCAAGATGGTACAAAACCAGGATCCTGTAAAATGGTGCCGATATGCCTCATATTTAATACTTTTTGATAGTATCCATTATAGTTTCTGCAAGGTTTAACAAACCTTTTACTAAGCAGACATTTAACCACAGGTTTCGTTTATACAATAACTGCATCATAAGCTTTACTGGATATTGCATTAACCTTATAGGGAAGTGCATGTCTATGTTTAGGGTAACAAAATGTTATTCGAGCAGTTACACACTAAATAAAAGGTAAAACACTACAGTAAAAACAACATACTTCCATTTGTCTGTAATTGCTGTCTATGATGTGTACAGTATATGAAAGCTGAATGAGTTGACATTTGTAACATGGTAACATATATTTTTTAAAATTAGAGGATGACTCGTAATGTCATTACAAGGTCATTAATGTGCAGTATATAAAATGCATGATGCAGCCACACTGTATGCACGATAAAACAATATTTGGTTTCAGTAGTTCAGCATGTTGTATTTGAATTAGCTTACCTTTTTTTAAGCCTTGCGAGAACATTTTGTTCTGTCCCAACTTTAGCCCTTTAAAGCAAATCACTGTTTCATCACATTTAATAAATTTTTCATGATTAAGATTAAAACAGCAAAATGCAATATTTTAAAATAAACTGCTCCACTGCCAGTGCCATTAAATCATTGGTAAGATAACAGTAATATAATTAAAAACACAAAGTATATCTGATAAAATCTAAAAATGTTAACTTTTATAATCTTGACTGGTAGTTGGTGCCTAAATTCAGACAGACCTGCCAAAAATCTTTCAACACACTTAACGTCCTGCCTTCACTTACCATTTATGTAAAAAAAAAAAAACAGGGCAGATATAAATGTCCATTGCCTGCTAGGGGGCAAAATATTGGTTGTGGGAAAACTGATCTACTATGTTCTTGTTGAAACAAAACTTTTTCTTTTTTCACTCTTCTTTTCCCCTGAGACAAAACTCCTACTTTCCAGAGACCCCACTCCTTCTCCCATCAACCCTAAATCCTTTCGATTTCTACACCAACCCAAAACACTTCCTGCATGGTTATCACACCATCAGCAGTTCACAACAGATACAGAACTGATGCTGTTTTAGATATTCTATTTTAGATATTCTATATTTGTTGGATTTCATTACTTCTCCCTTTGTTTGCTTATTACTGTTTCTCTTGTTTTTAGGCCACTCTGATATATATAGGTTTTAAAACAGTAAAGCAACACACTGAGAAGCAAACAAGGGGAGAAGTATTCAAATTCCAAACATAGTTTCCCACCAGAAGGGAGCTAAGAATCACATATTTGGGAACAAATAATTTAATTAAATTCAAATATATTGTGTTAAATGTTTTGCTATTTTCTTTACAAAACACTCACAATAATTGTAAAGCTCATAACATGGTTAAGGTCCTACAAACATATAGCTCAGCTGTTTTCTTTTTCTCTTTAGCTTAACAAAATACTTGCAAAAGTCGAACATGTGCTTAGGGGAAGTTTTAGCTTGGATGACTTCCCATTAGAGAAACCATTAAAAACAGGCTGGACAACAGTAAAAACCTGAACTCTTTTCTCAAAGAACCAACAATAACAAAAAGCACAGAAAAACAGCAAGCTATGAGCAACATAGGCTGTAGCCGGAGGTGTTCTGTAAATACAGACAAAAATGATGATGTAGCTCAAATGTCACATCTTGAATCCCAGTCAGCAGAATAAGGAGCCCTGTGTGATATGGCTTAATTTTCCTGCATGTGGCACAACCACATCGCTGAATCCTTATTTTATTTATCTTTATTTACAGAATGACTTGCCAAATAGTGCACATAGTGTCATCAGGGCACAACTAAACAACTTCTAAACATATTTCCCCTGACAAAGTGTCAGTCCTGATTTAGTGTTTTTACCTAATCTTGCACTCCTGTTGAGTCATACCTAATTTGGGAAGATGTTGGCATTTTTATCTACCATCACTGTGGTTTCTGCCATCCAACTAACACAACGTTCATTACATTCTTCTAAAAATGCATATAGATGGACATGATTGATTAATGATGACATTTCTTAAGGTAATTTGTTCAAATGTGTAAAATCTGTAGCATTCCATTTTGATTTAATTAGCCATGATTACGAATATGAATGGAATTAAAAGGGAGTGCAAATGTTATAATAAACTTGCTTTGACGATTCAGGTCTGACTGCTCTGATTTTATAGTTAGATTTTTTTGGCTGTAGACAATGACCGGAAGTAAAATGAACTGCCAATGTTGTGATAACGACTAAGAAAGGGGTTGCTTATTGGGGTGAATTGTTAGACAATTTTAGTGAATTATTACGATGGGTTCAGCCAAATTTGACACTAAGACTCCATAACAGGGGTGCCAGAATACAATGTTTTACAATACCAAAGGGTTCAGCTTCCAGCTTCTGGATTTAAACCTCAAGCAGTGGTTCAACAAACAGTTTGACCATGGGTATGTAAAACTGGAATTATTCAATTAAAATTACAAACTCAAATTCAAAGTCAGTCAGACGCCTGAATTATGTTGGAATTGTGGTTTGATTTTGTAGCACTTTAGTATTAGTAACTCTGACTTTAATAGAGTAGATCAAAATGTATTTATGAGCCAAAACCACAAATAATTCTTAAACTGGTAATAGCTATTATGTTGAGTCAGTGCTAAATTACTGTACACAATCAAAGATTATTTTTAGTTATTATTTCATACTTGCTTGCTTCAACCTGTTTCCTAAGCAGACATTAAACCACAGGTTTCGTTTATACAATAAGTGCATCATAAGCTTTACTGGATATTGCATTAACCTTAATGGGAAGTGCATTTCTATTTTTAAGGTTAACAAAATGTTATTTGCACAGTTACACACTAAATAAAAGGTAAAACACTAAGGTAAAAACAATATACTTCTGTTTGTCTGTAATTGCTGTCTATGATGTGTACAGTATGTGGAAGCTGAATGAGTTGACTTTGGTAACATGGTAACATATGTTTTCAAAGTTAGAGGATGACTCGTAATGTCACCATAATGAATATGTTTACTCAGTTCATTTGTGAACAAATACAAAGGCGTGGCATTTATACCAGTGAACATGCATTGCATTGCTTTATTTAGCTATTTTTCTAGTGTGATGATAAAGGCTGGACTCTAGGAGAATGTTAAAACTACTTACATGCATCAACAGGGAATAGCAAAAATCATAGTAGCCACTACTCTTGTCATGACTGACACAGCATGAATAAGTGTTTGGGGAAATGACAACACAGAAAATGAGTGTACATTTACAGAACACACACAGTTTTATATGGAAGCTGTTTTTTTAAAACAACTAAAGATATCTTTATCATATCTGTAGCTTTACAAGGATTGTTTATAATAATTTGTTGACTTGCTTTCAGGAGTCTTTTGTATTAAAAGCAAAGAACAGTTTGAGTTCAGTGAAGTCTCTCTATTTAATTATGCATAGCACAAATTTAAATCCACAGGTTTAAAGACGATCAATCTTGTCTCAGGATGACTGCACTCAGTTGTCGAGGAGGATAGCAGTGCCAGAGATATGTCACCCGAGAATTTAGGCAAGTTCCTTTGGTGAATAATGCAGCGGATGTAGAGGCCCAGGGAATGAGCTGCTCCTTCAAACATCTAGCACATCTGGTCCACATGATACCAGCGCCCAAGAAACAGCCTTGAAACTTGTAAAAGGGATGTGTTTAAACACCCTGTGCCTTTTATTGTGTCTTGTGTCTTTTTGTATTTGTAGCTTGTCAGCGAATTTAGCTTGCGATCATCAGCTTGCTTGAAAATAAGTGCTTCTAGTCATCTGTAGAAACATTTTACATGTACAAACATGTAAGTCAAGCCAGTTTCAACTCTTCGCACTCACTAACAACCCCTCTTCTATAAACAACACCCTCCAAATCCTGTGTCCTGCCAGCACCCTGATAGTCCCGTGAGAACCACAGCATGCCCTCAGACATCAAAAAACAGAGAGGCAGGGGTGGGGGGCGGGGTAGGGAGGGCCTTGAGAGAAACAGCTGAACACAATTATTGTTTTGGCATTAAGTTTCACCTTTTCCACTTCCAAAACACTGCAGAGAAAATTGGAGGAAAGGAAAGAAAAGGAAAAAAAATAAAGACATGGAAGTCAGGGTTTGCTTAAGATTTTTAGCCATGACGTACAGTACAGTGTGTCAATGGATATTTAAACCAGGCTGGGCCAGAACTGGTTTAAACTCAAAATGAAATCATGAATTCAGTGTAAGCGTAACATATGAGTTATGGGTATGCGCTATAAATAGACTATGAACTAAAAATTTCCATTGCATACTCGCCTGATAAGGGACTGCCACTTGAAAAAGGGTTGAGACTGGCCATAAACACTGTATCTGCACTGAATTCTCCAAAACTCTCTTTATATTAACCACACTTTAATGTAACTCTACCAATAATTATATTATCTCTACAAAACTAGAACTTTATTTAGAGATGGTTCTGAAAGTAACAAACCATGCTCATACATGTTAGTGCTATGATTTTATTACTTATTTCTTTGTGTTATTGTTTTATAATCAAAAGCATGTCATTTTAATGCCTGTGCAGTCTTGCATACTTTGGCACCAGACTTTTCCAGAGCCACAAATGGGATTTGATACATATTTACTACTGATTATCTGGTTTTTATCTTCCAATTTCTGAAGCACATATGCAATCTTATTACTATGTCTGTTATGTCCTATTGGCTGCATATACAGTGTGTGCACATGCTGTCTTTTTAGTTATTTATCGCTAAAGAAAGGTATTATAATATTTTCTTTTGGCCCTCCCTTTCAGCTTTTAACAGACCATCACAGCCACTTCTTTTCATATCTATATTTAATTTGGAATTAAGTCACAAAAAAAACTACTTCATACTGTTGAGAAAGGGAATTCACTCGTTCTTCCTATAATTAACCATAAAGGAATAGGACAACTGGGTCTGTGGTTACTAAAACAATAGTTCCAGGGGAAAGGCTGTGGTTGAAATGGTATATCCCCTGTAATATATAATGATTGTGCCCAGTATGCAACAGTTATCTTTTGGTATATTACGTAGTCATATGGCTACCAGGTTTCAATGCCCTATGGGATCAGTAGCTCATTGCCTCAAAAAACAACAGGTTTTTACAGACAATTGACAACGTTAAAGTTAAGTAAGATAAGACCACTTTACACTCAAGTAAGAGTAGTAAGTCAAGTACAAACAAACTTTTGGTGAATATTTTAAATTATCGTATTAAGTAAAAATCTAAAATTAAATTAATCTGGCTAAAAACATTTTTGTTTGTTTGTGAGTCAAAAGCCACAGGACACCCTTTTATTTCAGATACATATACACATTACATATCTGAATACACCAGAAAGTAATGGGTGGAAGTAAAGGAGGCCTATCTTTTGGCTATATCCAGAACATGGCCACCATCTTGAAAATTGCCATATTGGATCAAGGAAAAGTTTTTCCAATGGGACGGTGGTTATGGGAATACAGCTGCCATATCATAGCAGACTTCAGCAACCGACACCAATCTCACACAGAACTGTTGCATCCCTCATAGGCAAATTCTGGGAAACCGTAACTGTGGACAACAAGTTGTAGTGGTCATCCAAAGACCGCTACCAATAAAGAAACCTCAACAATGGTTTTGGCAGCCTTTGTGAAAAGCCCACAATGCAGCATGTGACTTTTGACGCATCCTGTATAATTGCTTCAAGAATTCAAGGAGACTTTATTGTCATTTATATTAAATGTGGTACATGAGGTGGAATGAATCTGAGTACTCAAGATCCTGGTTTACATCCAAGAAGAAGCAGTGTATATAGACAATATAACAGTTTATAAAAAATATAGAAGAATAAGGGTAATAAGGTGAAGAGTAGATGGGCTAAATAATAATAAATGAATAAATAAATAAATATAATAATATACAATATACAATATACAATATAGGGTAGAACCAGACAAGATTAGTGATCCAATCACCCAAAAAAAGTTCCTCATGACGTAGCAGTGTGATAACAAGGAGATTTGCAGCAATGATAGAAAGCACATGGTGGTGTTCAAGGGGCACTGCTCTTAATATGGAACACATGTTTCATCTACCTGGCATGCAGCACAGCTGGGGGGTGAGGGGTAGGAAACAGCTGATGCTGTAGGGTTAGCACAGCTTCCTTCAGATTAAAATGACACAGCATTAGCATGACTTGTTCTCCAGGAATTTTCTTAATTATGTCCTTATTCAACCATAAGAGAGATTATTCCCAACAAAATTGTATTGGCAGGTTTCAGAATTACAATGCAGATGAGTAGTTTTGGAAAGTTTGTGCACATTCTTGTGGTATTCACGAAACATATTTTTTAAGCTTAGAGTTCATACCAGTAAAGGCATGTATCTACAACCCCAATTTTAATGAAGTTGGTATGTTGGTAAGTTGGTATGTAAAATAAACTGTGAAAGCACTAATAGTGCTCATAGTTGTGCAAGTTACTTTTATTCAGTTTTTATTTATGTTTTACACAAACACACACCCATAACATCAGAGATTCTGACTTTTGAAACTTTGCGCTTTGCGTCAGTCCATCTCAGCTGAGATGATTAACTTGCTCTTGTAGATAGAGTGATAAACTGTGTTCACCGACAATGGTTTTCTGAAGTGTTCCTAAGCACGAGCTAATATTGGTTTTTAATTCAGTGTCGCCTGAGGGATCAAAGATCATTTAATGTTGATTTTTGGACTTGCCGCTTACTTGCAGAGATTTCTCCAGATTCTCTAAATCTTTTGATGATATTATGGACTAATTATCTATTATGGGATATTATCCCTTAATTCCTTGCAATTGCATTATGATAAATGTTGTTCTTCAACTGCTGGACGTTTTGCTAATGCAGTTGTTTACAAAGTGGTGAACCTCACCCCATCCTTGCTTATGAATGACTGAGCTGTTCGGGGATGCTCAATGTATACCCAATCATGAAAATACCCTGTGGAATGTTACAAACAGGTGTTTTTGAGCATTCCTTTCCCAGTCTTTTGTTGTCCCTGTCTCAACTCTTTTGGAAAATGTTGCAGCCATCAAATTCCATATGAGTAAATATTTGCAAAAAAAAATAAAGTACTTTCTATCTGTTTGAACATTAAATATCTTGTTTTTGTAGTGTATTTGATTTAATATGAGTTGAAAATGATTTGCAAATCATCGTATTCTGTTTTTATTTATGTTTTACACAACACCCCAACTTCATTGGAATCGGGGTTGCATGACTATACAGTTATACTGTGTTTTCTTTGACTTTTACCATATATAGCTGATTAAAATTGTAATATTCCTCATGCTCTTCTTCTGTTTCTAACTTTTTTTTATGTCTCAATGTGCCAGCTAGCTAGCTATAGCTAGGTCATTAGCCTCATTTGCCTCATTATCTAGCATATGCTTAACCTGGGTGCCTTTGCTTTAGCAAAAAACCTTAGTATGAATTGAAATTGAACATGATAAGTATTGTAGAATTATATTGTGTAGCATATCAAAAGAGTGTATTTACCAATTATTTATTTACACAACATCATACATTTTAAATGGGGTTTTGGTCAGTATTTTTAAGAATAGTCCACATGCATTGTCCACTTTTGTGGCATTGTCAGTTTAAGCTGAAAACTGAAAAATATAGAAACTCCTAAGACACATTATATATATTGTAGATCCACTATATCCAGTGATGGTACAATACTGCTGGTAACCAAAAAGGAACCACCACTTTAAAGTCATGCAAAATATAATCAGATTCAGAGTTAATAAAGGAGAAATTACAGCAAGACATAGAAGCAAGTCAGAACAGAATCAAGCACAATATAGACCTGCTAATGGTAGTGTGCAGATTAATTAGATACACTATATGACTAAATGTGTTTACACACAAAATTGATTTCTGCTTTTTAGTGCTTATCTGGTAGTGATTTAGCTGGTGACGTTGATTGGTCATTCTGGTAGACCAACATATGACATGTAATTTAATATATGTCCAAAAATGTAGATATGTGCTGTTTTAGTGTAACAGAATCTTCCTATAATAGTGTTCTCAGAACATTTATGTCCTTTCCACCTCAAAAGCATGCAGCCATGTTACAGTAAGTCTGTGCAACAGGTTTAAAATATGGTCAAGTATATCTAGGAGAGCTAACGTAAGAGTTAAATAAGAAGGGAACAATGTATCTTCGTGGTAATGCATCATGGAGCCTGGCACTGCCAAGCTCCAATACTTGGAGGTCAGAGTAATGGTAATTTTGAACATTACAGATTGTGCAGAGATGATAGAAAGCTTATGCTAGCTATATTCAAAAGGGATAACAATAATTTAAAAAAATAAAATGGATAATAGCATGGAAAAGGTTTTTGAGTCTACATATATGTTTGTTTCAATGAACTACAATCACTTGTCTGACCTATAAACCCATGCTGAGAATAACGGAACAGCATTTGGTTCAGCTAAAGAGAGAAGCAGCTAATACAAGTCATTAGCACCAAAATGGTGCCCCACAAAAACAATGCAAACTGGGCTGAGAACGTAACCTCTTGCCAAATACACACATAGTGACAGAAGAAACACTAAATTTCTCAGGCACTGCTGTGAAAAGAGAAACATGTAAAGATGCTGTAAATGCACCTCACAGTATTTACTCTTCCTGGCTTACAATACAACACCACATATTTAACATGCACAAACAAATACCTGCATCCGAAATGTTCCCAGCTGTCAGTGGAAACATTTTCCTAGTTGCTAGAAGAAACACAAGTTGCTACAACAATGCAACCTTTATTCACTATGTGCAAAAGCATCCTGGAGGTGTACTGTATTTCTATTTAAATCACATATGCATATAGAATAAACCATCAGTGCATTTACACGTATTAAGGTCTTTTATGCTTTGGCACATTTTTATGTTTAATGCCTTTACAGTTTTCATCCATTCACCAGCTTTATTATACACATTGTAAAAAAACCTGCAACATCAAGGTGCTTTTATGTAGATAGCATTTTAAGAGAAGAGTAGGTGGAGTATTGTGGGTAGAGAATGTCATGAATAATTTATATTTGTGCCGGCAGACATTGGTTTAGTCCTAGAAATGCATAACAGCACCGATAATAATAAGCATCATCATCATCATAATTACAATAGTCATGATTAATATTATTATATTATTGTTGTTTTTGTAATAGTGGTAGTAGTAGACATCATAAAATAATAACTAACTGCAATAATAAAAGTTTAATTCATAACAATAATAACAACAACAACAAATAATGATAATAATAATAATAATAATAAGAAGAAGAAGAAGAAGACATTATTATTATTATTAGTATTATTATTATTATTATTATTATTATTATTATTATTATTGTTGTTGTTGTTGTTGTTGTTGTTGTTGTTGTTGTTG
>JAUZSU010025041.1:0-10618 GCA_034780255.1 Parotocinclus maculicauda | reverse complement strand
GGACAGTGCAATGCCTCACCTGTACAAACTGTTATCGTTAGTGGTAACAACTGGAACTACAACTGTGGGTGTAGAAAACATTTTCTCCTATTTAAAAAGGGTTCTGTTTAAGCCTTACACCTGTAACACAATGGGTGAAGCTCTGGTGGCCATTGAAAGGACACTGGTCAAGTCCCTTAAAAAGACGCCTACTTGGTACAATAGGGCCACATACCATTTTCTTAAAAAGGAACGAAGGGGAAAATTTATGTAAGCTTTTATTCTTTGAAAGACCAGCAGCCACCACTAAATTTCAGCAAGTTTAAAAATTGTATTTATTTCACATCATGTCAACATTGGTAGCTATACCCCTGAAGGAGCAAGGCTACAACAGCACCAAGGGCAATTTAGATAGACTGCTTGACCTAGTGCATGTTTTTGACATGTGGCGGAAGATTACCCAAAGAGTACCCAAAGAAAACCCATGTGGACACAGGGCAATCACGCAAACTGTGTATTTACATTGCAATGTTCTGTAACTGCATCACCTTCTGTTATAACATCTAAACTTTAGGGAAAGCATAAACTGTTTTCTAAAAATAGGTGACATGGCATATTGAGTAGTCATAACCTACCTTTGATCTGAAAGAAGAAGCTGCTGATACCTGCCAGCAGTGATAGGGTGATGAGGTCACCGAGACTAGCTGCTATGGGTGTAGCTACATTATCAGGGTTGATACCCCTCTTATGAGATCCAATTATCACTCCAACCATCACCAACCCTACACAGCACAGAAGCAGGAGTTTTTACTGTGTGGTGTACTGTACTAAATGTTCCCAAAGTCCTTATATAGTTTAATTTACAAGAAACATTGCAAAGCAGATTTGCACAAAAGTCTAAACTACAAATCAAAAGATGACAGTGGAGAAGAAAAACAAGGGGCAAGGAAAAAAAAGATAATACCATTTCTGCAATGTTTAACCACATTAAAAAAAACATTAAATCAATTTTTACATCTGCTTTGGAGCTGACTTTGTTTTCACCGTGGATTTAAAAGTTCACAATGAGCTGACCTAAAATGAGAGCAGAGATGAAAGCTGTTGTAACTCCACTAGCAGACAGTACAGCAGCATGCTGAAGGTTCACACCACCCTTAGTCAACCCTCCAAAGCCTAGAGCAACAAGCGCAGCCAGAAAGCCCACCACTGTGGCTTGCACCTGCGTCACAGGGAGGTGAAGCTGGTTACATCATGGTCAGAGATGTTTGATGACCAAATAAGTGCATGGATGGTAATTTTTTTTTAGAAGAGTCACTCCCTCTAAAATTTGTCCTGTAAGTACTGCTACTGTACACTTCCCCCCCAATCTTTAAGTACTTACACAGATTTACTTTGCATGGATGTGCCCATAAGCAAAAGTTAACTGACTGTCAGTACTCATTCATTTTAGTTTATCAAGACATTGCTTCTTTTTCAGAATATGAAATACCTATTTTCAATCAAAACTGAACTCTGCTATACAAATGCTTATTATAAAATGAGATAATTTAGTTCCTTAAACTACTATCCACTAGAAAATGAAAAATTGAATTCTTCAGTAAGAGTGTACATCAGTGTCCTGTGTACATTTACCTTTATCTACATCCTATTACATCATTTTAGAAGTGTTGTTCAGCAAGACTCCACCCAATTCACAAATAACAGGCAGAATGTCCAATTAGGAATTCCAATATCATGCTGAAATTATTAAACATGAACAGTGTTTTGAAGATACTGGAATGAGCTAGGAATTGTCAAATAGGCAATAATGGAAATGGGCTGTTGCTCTGTTAATATTTGTAATTAAAGCCATTTTCTTGTATGACCTACATCCAGATACATTCATATAACAGGGTTTGACTGTATATTGCATAGTTTTATTAAATAAAATGTGACATAGGAATGAATACCTGGACCAGGGCTAAATTGGTGGAAACCATCTGTATCCACTGCTGGAGATTGTCCAGTTGACCTGTGTTAGCCTGGATGAGGAAAAAAATAAAAGAAAAACAGAAGTTAATTATTGTTTAACTAGAACCTCTGTCAGAACCCATAAAATTCATATACAGCACCCATATTTCCCTCTTTTTCTTAAAGCTCTTTCCCATATTTCTAAAAGCTTTTAGAAAACTCTGCTATATATCTCTTCCTCTCTCTATTTTTATATCTGTCTTTCTCTGTGGGCCAAGTTTATATATCATCACAAGGAACAAATGTCTGTGTGTGCGCGCACATCTGTGTGTGTGTGTGTGCTCACTCACTGCAGTGGACAGTCTGGATGCTAGCGTCATCTCCAGATTTCCCTTCAAGCCCACTAGAGCAGGAACTAAGATAAATGATTCAGAGATTTCCTTAAACATTTCCCAATGCTGCAACACACAAATACACACAGATGTCAGTGAACTAAGTATGCATATATATGCAACTGCAAAATATATTTGACACCCTTTTGGAACTGAACTAACAGAGTACTACAACCAGAATTCCAATAGAACGCTGTGTAAAATGTAAATAAAAACAGAATACGATGATTTGCAAATCCCTTTCAGCCTACATTCAATTGAATACACTACAATGGCAAGATATTTAATGTTTTTTATTGATAAACTTTATTGCTTTTTGGAAATACACACTCATTTTGAATTTGATGCCTGCAACACGTTCCAAAAAAGGTGGCCATCTTTACCACTGTATTACATCACCTTCCCTTTTAACAACACTTAACAAGTTTTTGGGAACAGAGGACACTAATTGTTAAAGCTTTGTAGGTGGAATCATTTCACATTCTTGCTTGATGTACAATTTCAGTTCAACAGTCCAGGTTCTCCATTGTAGTATTTTGCACTTCATAACACGCCACACATTTTCAATAGGAGTCAGGTTTGGACTGGAGACAGGTCAGTCTAGTACAGGCTAGTCTAGTCTAGTAAACTTTTACTATGAAGCCACATTGTTGTAACATGTAACATTACTTGCAGAGATTTCTACAGATTCTCTGAATCTTTTGATGATATTTTATACTGTAGATGATGAAAATTCACTAAATTCCTTGCAATTACACAATGAGATTTGTTCATCTTAAACTGTTGGGACTGTTCGCTCACGCAGTTGTTCACAAAGTAGTGGACCTAGCCCCGTCCTTGCTTGTAAATGACTGAGCCTTTTTAGGCTCAATTGTGGAATGTATTTTGTTGCCCCTGTCCCAACTTTTTGCCACGTGTTGCAAAATTTAAATTTCAAATTCAAATTTAAAATTTAAAATGAGTGAATATTTGCAATAAACAAAACAAAACAATAAAATTTAACCTTTTGAACAAGATTCTGTTTTTAATTTTGTTTTACACAACGTCACAACTTCATTGGAATTGGTGCTGTAATTGACTTTACACCAGAGTATATTCACAGAACATCTGGCCTAACAACTACAATACTCTTGTGTTCCACCTAATGAAGTGACAATGGAGGTTGCAGATGTGTCTTACATTGATACTGCATCTTTTATGGAAGATCTGTAATTAAAAGCTATGTCACAATCAAAATTCTAATTCGTTTTTTAAAGAGGACATTCGAAGAAGATATGTATGGATGCATAAAACTGGAAAAAGCTACAATTTGGATGTTTATTAAAGTGTATTATGTTGCTAGGAGTGGGCATTGTACAAATGTCACACCAAAAGCAAGAAAGCAATGCAAGAGAAAGTACTATGAAAAAAAACTATACAATATGGTGCTACTGAAAGATCACAGAGAAAAGTTAAAATGCAGACAGCTTCCCAAAAACAACTAAGTGTTTTGAACAAGATGTGTAGAGAACAAGAGCACTACATACCAACATAAAAACCTCTTCCCTTGCCTGGTCAACATGCGTTTATTCAAGGGAAATTTCATTCACAATTCAACGCTTAAATTTTACATTTACAGCATTTAGCAGATGCTCTTATCTATGGCGACTTACAATTGATAGTCTTACAGTCAAAACAATTGTAGTTTTAAGGGCCTTACTCAAGGACCCAACAGTGGCAGCTTGGAAGAGGTAGGGTTTGAACCCTGAACCTTTGGTCCATAGGCCAGTGCCTTATCCACTAGGCTACCATAGTCCCAATTAACAGATGTTTAATTACATAACAATAAAAAGGCAAACCCAAGACCCAAACCACAAGTAAATTAACAACAGGGTGTATATTACTAAATAAATTATTCAAAATAGTTTCATATCCTGATATGATTGGCTGTGTCTGGCTGTGACAGCAATGCGATGGCCTTGTGTCCTGTTCAGGGTAAGCTTAATTCGACACCTGGAGTTCTCTTGGGACAGGCATCTGAATCCACCACAATGATGACCCAGAGAAACAAGGTCAATTTCAAACGTAAAAAATAAATAAAACTTCCCTAAAATCACGGAACATCTGTATAAAACATTGCTAAAGAAGGTTATAGTTATTAATAAGGTTATTAAACATAACTGCACAAATTACATTTAATCTTGCGCTGTCAATGGTCACTCAGTGTGTGCAATACAGACATGAAATGTACAACTCTTTGTTGTATTATAAGCTTAGTCATTCAGCATCAGTCTACATAAAGTCAAGTAAAGACCAAAAAAAAGCTTTTTATGGGCTGCAGTAATTTGAAAAGAATCAACAGTATATATTATACTTCATGCATATTCTTTTCATTTACTCGCATGCTTGCATATTAACTACACACACATATTATATCCATGATCATTCCTGTAGCCAACATACTTGCCATTAAGTTAAGCAGCAGAACTTGAGCAATGATTAATGTGGAGCTCTCAGAGTGAATGGCTTTCAGGTAGGGCTTCACAGTTTCTGCAAATCTCAGCTGCATAATCTCAGATATGTGGAGATATTTCCAAGACCGTCCTGGAGTCAGTTTCCAACAGCAACCCATAAATAGTGCAGAGCGGTGCTTGACATTTATCACAGCTTAGTTATGATTCTAGAGGAATTGTGTAGATGTAATTGTGTAGTAATTTTCAGATCAATTGAAACATGGATGTTCTTCTGAGAACTGCAGCAAAACTATGCCAGAAACCAATCCAGCTACTGAGATTTGGATGTGGATGCACTTGTTGATCCCAGGCTTGTTGTTCTTCTTTCTCTTCATCTATTTTTCATTGTATGCCATAACAATGTCATTGCATAGAAGCAGATTGGGTCTTGATACTTAAGAGGTCATCCTCTAAATCTCAACATAGACACTCATAAACAGTAACACATACAAAAATATGTTTCCTAACTGTCTATAAAAAAAATATATCTCACTTAGCCCCACACTAGGGCATCCACTATCCCCTATACACAGATGCTTATATCTTACACTTCTCCCCTAAGTAGTCCTGCAACAGACGGACTTCTGTGGAGGCTGCCATGCTGTCCAAATCTGAAAAACATTCTGGTGCGTTGTGAAAAAATGACCCAGAAGGCAGCCAGCTTCTTCTCTGTCGAGTTTGTCCTTCGCTCAGTATTCATGCTCTGCAGCAGCAGGTCCCCCCTCATCATCTTTTGCACACACTGAGGTGCAGTGAAGTAAAGTTGTGTGTTGTTCTGACTGCGGCTCTTCTGATTAATGCAGTTTTATTCAGCTGATCTTCAGGCAGTCCTGAAGTGATGTAAGAGAGAGAATTTGATTGGTCCTTCAGAGGTGAACCTCCTTCACTTGCTCGCTCATTTTCTCTCTCTGTCACTGAGACGTGTGTCAGGGAGGGAGAAGCTAACGGCAGCCTAATACCTTTTTCAACTGCATTTAATAAGTCACTGCCCATTCTCTTTTAAAATCAATGTGTATTGCTCTTGCCCTGCCCTTTATTTCTCTGCAAAGATGCCTGCATGTGTACATGGACTGCAATTACATGAAAATCCTCCTGAAAAAAGCAAAACATTTTTATCCTACTGTGTCATTTTGTTTCTCCTGCCCTTTAATCACTATTTCCAGTGGCCAAGTATTCAATATGATTTTTTTTCTAGACAGAGAAATGGACTTACACCTCTTTCTTACCTCCAGAGGGCAACTGTAGGACACTGAATGACTCACCAGATACAAAACTCTGAGTCACGAGGTATGAGCGAACAACTTGCTGTTTGCCCCCCCACTTTGCAGACATGACTGTTTTGTGATTCTTATCACAGATTCCCTTTGTTGCTTCTGCACAGATCTGAACTATACGAAAGTACAAACTGACTGCAGGATGAGTTGATGTATCTCCAGAAAACTCTATCAGTGTTAGTTATATAATGACTGCATCAATGACACCTGTTATGATGTGGATGTCCATGTGCATAATGAGCAGCACACAGTGTCCATTCTTTACCCTCTGCCTGCAGCATAGTTATAAGCACAATGCTATAACTATTTTGCACCATAGGCTTGTGAATTTTTCTTCGTGCTTTTCTTAATTACTTCATTCTAAATGATGACAGTTAATGCATGACATGTTTTACACTTACATTTAGTCATTTAGCAGACACCCTCATCCAGAACAACATACATGTGACACAATCTTTCAGATCAATAATCAATGTTTCCATTGTAGATTAAGGGCCTTGGCAGAGATGGGATTTGAACCCTGACCTTTTGATCCACAGTCTAGTGCCATAACTTCTGCAGCACCACAGTCCCAAGTGACTTAATGTAAACTGAAATGACATGTGTAGTTGTGCCATTAAGAGTGGCTTAATCTTTAAAAGTGAAATTGATCATAAGCATTGCCATTACAAGCAGTAGAGGCATGGTGGTGCAGTGGCTAGGAATGTCACCTTATGGCTCCAGAGATTCCTGGTTCGATTCCTAGCCTGGACTCTGTCTGTTTGGAGCTTGCATGTTTTCCTCGTCTGTGTACATTTGTTTTTCCAGGTGCTCTTTTTTCATTTTGAAATATCCCCTAATTTTTCCCAGCAAAGAGAACCGAAGAGAAAATGGCATCATGTGCAATATACTTTTAATGAAGCACTGCTTTAACTCTGATAGACCTGAACTCTGGAAAAGCAGATTGTTATTGTCCATGTTACTCCAAGATGGTTTATATTGGCTAGTGCTGGTCTAATGATCATGCATGTTTTAGCTTGTGAACTTGCATGGTATATCTGATCTCACTGTTAATATAAACACCATACGGTAGTATTTTTTTTAGTAGGGGCTGTATAATGAAATATTGAGGCTGGAAAGTTTGTAGACCCATTTTCAATAGTTTTTAAAAATTTCTAAATGAATCTGACCTGAATCATTTGTCAGATGCTTATATGGTATAATGAAGTACAATTATAAACATATTATACTTTTTTTTTTTTTTTTTTTTTAATTAACAAACATATTCAGTTTAAGGAAAGTTTTAATATTTACAGTGTTGACCCTTCTGTTTTTAAGACCTCTGCAATTCGCCTTGGCATGGCTTCTGGGCAAAATATTGAATACTTGCAACCGATTCCTGTATTCCAGTATTAAAGATAAGATATGACACTTTGATCAAATGTAAGGTAGTCAGTCTACAGCTTGTATAACAGTATAGATTTGCTGTGCCCTCAAAATAATTCATCACACAGCCATTAATGTCTAATCTGCTGATAACAAAAGTGAGTACACCCCTTAACAAAAATGGCCAAATTGTACCCAAAGTGCCAGTATTTTGTGTTGCCACCATTATTTTTAGCACTGCCTTAACTGTCTCGGTTCACTAGAGTTTAACATGTTGCTAATCCTCCATGATGGCATCACAGAGTTGGTGGATGTTAATGACCTTGTACTCCTCCACCTTCCATTTTAGAATGCCCCACAGATGCACAATAGGATTTAGGTCTGAAGACATGCTTGACCTTTGCCCTCAGTTTCTTTAGCAAGGCAGTGATCCTCTTGGAGATATGTTTTGGTTGTTATCATGTAGGAATACTGCCCTAAAGCTCTGAAGGGAGAGGCTCATTCTCTGCTTTAGTATGTCACAGTACGTTTTGGCATTCATGATTCCCTCAATGAACTGTAGCTCCACACAGTGAGCAGCATTCATGCAGCCCCAAACCATGACACATGATATGGTTACAGTAATCCATGTCCTTAGTCTGCTTATCTTCAGCAAACTGCTTGCAGGCTTTCTCGTGCATCTTCTTTAGAAGATACTTCCTTCTGGGATGACAACCCTGAAGACCAATTTGATACAGGTTGACAAACCCCCTTCTTTAATTTGTGGATTTAGTTCAGTTATTTAACAATTTAAATTTGATTAAATAAAAGCGGTAAAGTTTGATCTAAAACAGAAAGTTAGGATATTGAGCAGTTGAAAAGGACATCATACTATATGGCTGAAGTGGAACAGAATTGCTAAAACTGGGTCATGTCATCCTATTGCATGTCATGGTGACATTTTTTCTAGAATAAAGTTGACATGCCAGCATACACGTGGTTTACACATGGAACCACTTATTATTTGTGCCTTTTAGAAGTATGCTTTGTTGGAATAGAAGACCTTCCTTATCAACAATTTATCACTAAAATAATAAAGAACATGCGCGAACACACATTATTCAGTACTAACCTGTACTCTGTCCAGAACCATTCCAGCGGTGACCATTCCTAATCCCGCAAGCAAAAAAGGAACCAGCACCTGCTTAGCAATGACTAAAGAAGACTCTGCAGGTATCAGAACCATCTTCTTAAATTAAAACAACTCCAAAAACCTACAGGCCATGAAACTTCAAGCTGCATCAACAATCCAATATTCAGGTCAATGATTATCATGAGCCAAAAACTGGAATCCAGTACAGTTTTCTCGGATTATGCGCGAATTTTGTAAAGACTATGTTGTTCACATTTAAATCTTATTTTAGGAATAATTTAACATTGGAATAGAGAATGCAAGAAAGTTTAGATACCTCGATAAGAGACAGCTGAAGCTGTGTCCCTTGTGTAGTGGACTGTAGCCTTTAGAAAGCAAGTCTCTGCCCTGGCCTTTGTAACACCCATTTGTCAATAATCACCCCATTTGAAATGATATATCAGTGTAAGAACATTATGTTCAGTTGCATAAAATCTAAAACTCCAAGTAATGAACAGCCATGTTACTGTGTCATGAAATACATGTGTTGCTGGGTTAATTTTATTCTTGCTTTTAGTTTCACCTGCTGAAAATGATGTTATTGACATTAAGCTGTTAGTTATAAACTGACATATTTGATCGTTTCATGGCATCTTTAGTATTATGAAAAACTAGAAAACAGAGTGTTATACAGATTTATAGTATAGTAATAATAAGGTATATTTACAGACATATATCCAATTGTAGTATGTCAAAACGAGTTTCTGAACATTTACACTGAAAAATGAGTATGAGAAAAAGTACAATGAAACTGACTTGCTAGGACAATAGTTACTGTATAAACATTTGAGAATTTTATTTTGTAAAATATTGGATTGTTTTTTATTGTTTCTGTGGCCCATGACATAAAAACATTAATGCATTTACAAATGGAAATCATATAATCTACTGACCATTGATGCAAGTATATTTAATGTATTTGCAAGACCATAAAATATTTTTCTATGTGTTTACTGTTAGCCTTTGTTACTTAAGCGATATAGCTTAGAAAATTAATTTGAAAAAAGCAGGCATATCTGCTCCAGTACAGTGTTTAAAGAGATGCAGTGTGCTTTCAATCAGCTAAGAATTTAGCCATTTCAAATATATAGGATTTTACAAACAGTGAAATCTCCTTCTTCTTCTCTGATAATTAATCAACGTCCAAAATCTCTGGTATTTAATTCATACATGTTAATACTCGATTGTCACAGCTTTAGTTTTCAAATACTCATTGAGAGCGTCTTGACCTGTTGGGAAAAGACAGAGAGATAAAAGTTTTACGAGTTTCTATGATTATATATAACAATTATTCATATGATACATACACAGGCTATATGATCTTACCCAGATCCTTTCCAAACCCAGACTGCTTAAAACCGCCAAATGGAGCAGCCACATCAGTTTTGTTGTAGGTGTTGACAAACACTGTACCAGCCTGAAGCTTCTCACTCACATACAAAGCTTTACTTATATCCCTTGTGAACACGCCTGATGCCAGGCCATACTCTGTAGCATTAGCCCTCTTCAGCACACCATCTACATCACTGAAACAGAGAACAGATCTTCCAGGTAAGGGAACGGATGACGCGGTATAGATGTGGTCATCTTACTCACCCATCTTTAAATCTGGAGATGATCATAACAGGACCGAAGGACTCCTCGATAGCGATGAACATGTGGTCCTGTACGTCAGTGAACACAGTGGGCTCAAAGAAAAAACCTAATGGAAGAAAACAATACTTCAAAGACCATGCATATGTGTATTTACACCAAGCTGTAAAGTGGGCTGGTGTCTCAGGGTTATGCAAATACAAAAAACTTTAACAGCTTAATAGACCTGTTTACTTTGCATTATGCTATAACCTAAGGCAGTGTGTGCAGTTTGCAGTAAAATACATATCTCGTGTTGAAATTTTAAGTTAAATTAGTGTATTACTATACCAGTGGTGATTGCTCTAAGACTGCAAGGGAAGCTCAGCTTCCCCTAAAATGTCAAAAAATAAGTGATCAAAT
>JAUZSU010025030.1:0-10619 GCA_034780255.1 Parotocinclus maculicauda | reverse complement strand
TATACATATATATTTATTTATTTTTTTTTATTTTTTATTTTTTTTCCAACCTTTGGTGCTGCGGCAGATCCGAGAAATACCAAAAAAAAAAAAATAAATAAAATGTTTCTTCTATTCTTCAAATATCTTTGTAGGCGGATCCGTGAAACAAGCAGTCAAAAAAGTCTGGCCTAAACTGTTTCAAATTAGTCCATCGGTTGTATGAAAATTCTTTAACAAATTGTATACGAGAGTTACAGGTAGAGTTCCATCGTTTGAAGCCTCACGTACATGGCTACAAGATAATAGATCAAAACATGAGTAATTTGAGAAATTAGGAGACCATCCAAACCGTAGCGAATCTTATCCCAGCATCTGTACATGGTGGTAGAAGCTTCATTGTTTATGTAAAAAAATGCCCAGAAATAATTCTCAACTCTAAAGGATTTTACATTCCCACACTTATCGCAGCACCACAACAATTAACAGAAATGGTTTGATATTATTATATTGACGTTGTTCATTGATTCAGGTGTAATGCTCATTTTGAAGCATCCTACAGGGAAACATGGTCAATGACTTAAATGAATGCTTAAAACACAAAATGCTGTTGGATTATGGGTTGTATTGGATTTAATCTGATAAACATCATATTAATGACAGTCTAAACCATAGCAAATCATATCCCAGCATCCATACATGATGGTAGGAGCATCTTTGTGTATTTGTGGTCAAGTGGGAGTCCGAATACTAATCAGACCTTTTCTTCAGATGAAGTATGATAATCAAAGTGACAGAATATTTAAAAAACTCTTATATTATCTTCAGCAGCTACAGGTTTATTTTACCGAACTATTACTCAACTATTACCAGCTATTAAAAACGAGGGGTTTGTTTATCTTTTGTAGCCTGGACTGTGAACATTTTCTCAGCGTTAACATCGGTTAACATCTGTTAACTCTGAATATGTTTAAATAAAGATTCACTGTATTAAAGCATCCTATCTGTATGCATATGCTGGTGCTCTGTGCTATTGCTTTCGGCACCTTCCTGTTGCCTCAGACTGTTCTCAACAGCTTCAGCGAGCTCTGTTTTCCACGCTCTTTCATGACTCATTTTTCATTAACCTGAAAGAGAAAACACCAATAATTCACTTTGACATTTTGGAGGACCTTAAGGTTGCACAGAGCCTACAGTAAAAAAAATCTCACTGTATGACTGGTTGTTTTTGTTTCCTCTTACTCCCCACCCCCTTCTTTGGATTGCAGGCAAATGTTGTGGCAGATGCACACTCCAATATATTCAGTAGCAAATGAAACAAGGGCAAACTATATGACAGATGTTTCAATGGCACAACAAAATCTTTTTTTCACCATATCTTCGAGCTGAAGTGAAAAATTAGTTTTGTGCACCTGTCTAAGTATACAGTGATAGCGTTGCATAGTGTTGAGTTTGGCGAGTCACTGTCGTTCGAGTGCACTTTTTTCAGTCTTTCTGTTTGCCCACAGCCTTCCCCACATGTGAGCCGCTAACCCAGTTTAGCTGTGTGAATGGAAGGTGCATCAGCATCAAGTGGATCTGTGATTCTGGTGAGTTTACAGATTGATGTACAGATGGATGATAGTTGTGTAATGCAATTGAAGAGTTGGTGATAATTAGTGTTTTTAAAACCTTAATTCAAGTCAAATTTATTTATATAGCATGTATTAATAAATAATGTTGTAATATTTTCTCATTAAGCAGACACTCTTATCCAGAGCGACTTACAACTGATACGACATTACAATTCAAGCAGTTGTGCGTTAAGAACCTTATTTATTTGACACTTGGCAGAGGTTGTATTTGAACTCTGGACTTTTTGGTCTAGTCCAATACCTTAACCAAGAGGCCACAATAGTGGTCCTTTTTTAACAATGGAGTGTCTCAAATCTTTTCTCAAATCTCAAACTTTGCTAAAATCAAAAAAAGTTCATTTTCTTTCTCGTTAATGAACACTCAGCATCCCATCTTGACAGAAAAAAAGCAGTCGTAGAAATTTTGGCAAATTTATTAAAAAAGAAAAACTGAAATAACTGGTGCTAAAACTGGGAACTGGTACCAGAGAAAGAGCTTAAAATCCTTGCCAAAAGTATGCTGCATATAAAAACAGTATTCATTTAAACCCAAGGCGAGATTAGTGCTTGATATGTACAAAGTCATAATTTGTAAGGTGCTTTCTAACTTGGGGTGGCTGTCACTCTTAATTTTTGTCATCATTAAAAAATTAAGGTGAAGTTATAATCTTTAGATTTATTTGTTTATTGATAAACCATTATTTATTCAGCTATTTTTAATACCATTTCAGGCTTTCATGACATATCAAAATACCAATAGTTTTAGTCCATAGGAAGAATCTTATGTTAGCCAGGACAGTGCCACTGACTAGTTTTAAACTTGTTTTTTGTTTAATAAAAAGTGCATTGATTGTCTCTGTACAAGGGAAAAAGCTATTGATTAGCCTCCTTGCATTACATTTAAAAGTACACTTTAAATACAAATGTTTATGAACACTCAAAAACATTAAAAACATGGGTATTAGGTTAGAGATTGACTTATTTGCTGCTCCAGCAGCATTTGTTATTCAAAGAGGGATTTTTGGAACATAGCTCCAAGACATTGGGTTCTGACATTTATCCCTGACTCAATTTTTGCCATTCCAGTGCATTTTCAATCAGTCTGATAGAGTTGAGATCAAGGTCCTGTGCAAGCCAAGTTCTCAAAGTTGGCCAACCATTGCACTATGGACTTTAAGGATAGCAGGGCAGAAGTTGATGAATCGGCTTGTTAGATGCATAAAGCTATAAATGTCATATTGAGTGTCACTGGAGAATTGGTACAACCCATTCTACTGCCATAGAAGTTACAAGTACGTTTAATAGCAGAGCTTATTAATTAGAATGGTGTCTACGAACTTTTGTCCATAGAGTGTAGATATATTATAAATGTGTCACTAAGGAAGCAGAACATTTGCTAAAAAGCAGTTCAGAACATTAACAATACAAATTAAAAATGAGAATGTATTTCTACAAGAGACAAGCATGTTGACTGACAATACTCATTATTTCTTAAGCTACATTCATTTCAAGCTGCAGAAAAGAAAAACATTTCTACAATTTATTTAAACGTTTAACTCCTTTCACATATCTTAAAGCTGTTCATCCCTTTCACTTTACACTTGTGGCCCTTTTTCCTTTCCTGACCAGAGGTGAGCATGGTCAGTCGATGATATGGAAGCAATATCTGTGGGATGAGGGACAGGCCCCTTAACTCCTTGGTAATATTTCATAACCAGGGCCTGTCCCTGTGCCTCTGTGTACCCTGTGTGTAGATGATGACTGTGGAGATGGCAGTGATGAGGCACTGTGTAATCATGCCTGCTCCAGTGGTCAGTTTCAGTGCTCCAGGGGCAGGTGTATCCCTGAACATTGGGCCTGCGATGGAGACAATGATTGCGGTGATTTTAGCGACGAGAACGTGACCTGTTCGGGCACTGCCGCAGGTAAGACACCCGTTTCAATGACAGCAGACAGTCCTGTGATTCATTACTAGCTAGTAAGAATGAAAATCTCACTCTCATGAATTTGCCCTGAATGTTGCCTCATCGTTGGTTTTTAATCATGCACATGGGTAGCTTAATTATGAAACGTTACATGACTGCAATGTCTGCGTTACACGTCTGATTTGCAAATCAACATAGAGGAGGAGGATAATTGTCCATTCAGCTGCTCATAATTGGATTAGAGCACTGTTTCTAATTTGCCGAAACATAAGTTTGAAACTTTCTATCTGATCTTATCTGTACTCACTGGAGAACGACCCTACAGATTTGAATCTTTTAATCTGTTGTAATTACCTTGGAAAACCAGGACGGGCTCGGCAATGCTTTCAGCTTGCTAGCTTGTCACAGAAATGAGGAAGCCATTCATCAGCCAACTCCTGGCAGAATCTCTGAGCCCCTGTCTGTCTCCAGGTGACTGCCCAGCTTACAGCTTCTTATTGAAGAGCTCAAGTCAGCATGTAGCCCTCACTGTGAAGGTGCGAACTGTTGGAGACAATGCTACCATGCACAATCAAGCCTTAAGCATTTCAGCCTGCCATTACCCTGCACTTTAGTTTAGCTTTAGCACCTGTCTAATTCAGCCAGACAACTGAGAAATTGCAGCTTGCAAACTTGGTAATGGACTTGTTACATGTGTAAACATGATTCAGTGTTTCTTATTATATGTGCAGACTGAAAATGACGTTATTTTACTTGTGCGCAAGTAAAGTGCAAATGCCTGTTGCTGGGAGACGTTTATTAAAATTAAAGGCATTACATGTGTGCAGTCAGAGTGGGATTACTAAACAATTTTTACTGCCCTTTTTACTGAGTTTCTGCTCAATTGCTAATTGCCTTGATGTTGCAATGATTCAAGCTTTCCTGTTCCATATCAAGACATAAGCAGTGGCTGTATTAGTATTTTAGCAGTGGAAACTGACAATATACAAGTAATGGTGTGGTAATTCAGTTTTTAAATGCTAATAAAAAAGCTACTACTATTGATATAGAACATGGAAAGCTTGAATTATTTACACAGAATATTTAATCACAATTATCATAGGACAAGTCTAGTTTTTAGAGTAGTTCACTGTTTTAACATTTATGTAATTCAGACACCCTTATCCAGAGCAACCTTCAATTAGGCTGAATACTGGAGGGTAAAGGTTGCAGCTCAAGGGCCTAACATAGCCCAGATTCAACCATACAAACTTATAATTATCTAGATCTTAACCACTGGGACCACCATTGGTGTTTGGGAGACAGAAGTCGATTTGACATTTGAATAGTAATCGCTCTTCAACTCAGAGCAATGTGGGCATGCTGGAGTTGCAGTGTATATCTGCTATAGGAAGGGCCTTATTTATGTTGTGGGATTGCTTTGCAACAATTGTCATTCAACAGACACCCTTAACCAGAGAGACTTACGACTGACAGTCTTACAATCCAAACAATTGCAGGTTAAGGCCCTTGCTCAGGGACCCAACAGTGGCAGTTTGCCAGAACTGGAATTTGAAATCTGGACATTCTATTCCATAGTCCAGTACCGTAAACACTAGGTTACCACAGTCCCCAAGCTTAGGCTTGGCAGTGCAGTGATAAATCGGTGCTGTTACAGTGTGTTCTGAAATTATTCAAGCTGTAGAGTCGACTCAATGCCTGTATTTGAGCTTTTATTAATTCATAGAATGCACCGTTATTCATACAAATATAATACATTTAGATTTAGTAATTTGGTAGACATTTTTAACTAGATCGACTATCAAATACTCAAGTATTTATTTATGACCAGAATAAAAACTAATGCTTCTTGGAGACTAACAAGCAAATTCTCAGTTTAGTGTTATTGGTACATATACACAAATGCTTAAATACAAAAAATGTAAGGATAAGTAGACAAAAATATAAATATATTGATGTCTCATATCTAGCATATTGTTGATGATTGGACCCAAAAATGGCAAACTTTGTTCTGTCACTCCATAATACTATTTCCACTAATCTTCTTTCTAAATTTTGTGAGCCTTTGCATATCCATAAACTTTCACCCCGTTCCCCTTTTGAAAAAGTGCTTACATGGCTGCTACCCTTTGAAAAAAAAATATAATTCCTGACAAGCTTATTCAGACTATCTTACTTTTATCCTAAAGAAGACCCTTATCCTATTTTTGCTCATACCAAGTCCCATGAAGGACTGGCACCACATTCAGGGTACATTCCAGCCCTGACTAGTCACACTCCAGCCAACTTTGGTCCTGCATGCTTTTAATTCATCATCCTGTAATGTGCTGGTTGCGGCTCTCCAATATCAAATCCCAGACCTCACTGCCTGGAGACAAAGACATGATTAATGCTCAAGGAAACAAGATTCAGGTTCTCTGCATCAGCCTTTAGTTGACTTATTCAACACTGAATCATTACCTTAAGCAATAGACCCACACCAAACCAAATCCCTGTTTACTATAATGCACATAGGATACATCTTCAAATGCATCATGTGTGCCGAAGTGCTGTTGAAGCATCAGTTCCCTTGTTGTTGAAAAAAAAATCTGTAAACACTTCTGTCAAAGAGTAACAATGTATTGAATGTCCTGTGCAGTCCTTCCCCCTGTGGAGTGCAGCAGTGAGGAGTTCCACTGCCGTACCGATGGCACTTGTATCCCTGAACGCTGGCGCTGCGATGGGGACAAAGACTGTGAGGACAGCAGTGATGAGAGCAACTGTAAGGGCATCAAGAGGTCGTGTGACCCTCAGGCTAAATTCACCTGCAAGCATTCAGGTTAGTGAAAATTTTGTGTGCTGATCAAGAGTCTTAAGAGCCTCATGTTTTATATAATAAACGTAAGATTTGTGCTGGTTAAGTGAGAATACTTTCAGATGCTCTAGGAATGGCTGGCATGGCATGAATTGATTGCCAAAACAAGCTGCAGTGTTATATATTCAACCTATAGCTCTGAAAGGTGATATGCATAGTAAAGCCTTTACCCGATACTACGTTTAAACAAAATCCTCCTGGGTGTGACTGTATGATCTTTTAGTGCATAATTAATGCTTTCAAAAGAGGCATCAATGGACAGAATCATAAAAGACTTCATGTAGTGTTTTGTAATTTTTTTTCCCTTTGATGCCTGGTCGTAGACGACGTCTAGACTACTGGATCATAAACGGATTACTTTTGCTTCAGCATTGTTAGGGCTGGAAAGCATATCCACTTAACTATTAAGATATCTGTGCACAGGCTGTGAGTAATGGTTTTGTCTTGTTGTGTAGCTCTATGCTAAATCCTGTTTATTTCTGTCTGTTTGGTCTGGGTGATATTGGGATCAAACTGGGATAGACACAGCGATTACTTTTATTTATATAGTGATTTTAACAGTAGGCAGAGAAACGACTATAGACTTTAAATGAGCAGCCAGAGGTGACAGTGGTAAATACAATTCACAGAGATGCTTAAGGAAGAATCCTTAAAAGAAGCCAGGCTCAACTAGGGAACACAGTCTTCTCTGGGTGAGACCAAACAACAAATATGTACTTAATGGTCCTTGTTTTGTCGAATATAAGGAGGATCATGTTGCATTGTGTATAAGATGTTCACTCTAGCAGGATGTTCACTCTAGCAGAGCAGGACTCTGTTTTCTGGACTAAATAACACAGACTCACTCGTATTCTCAATTTTATAATATTAATTATTTTCTTTGATATGCATCCTTGTCAGCTAAGAACAGGCAGCTGAAATTATTGGGTTATCCTACCTTGTATCAGCAGTGATCAGCAGGCTGCTGATGATGTAATAGTATGGAAGATAATTTCACTTTGGGCCCCATAAGAACAATTTAGTTTAAACACCACATCCTACCAGAGTATTGTTGTTGACTATGTCCAGCCCTTTATGAATACAGCGTACCCATCTTCAACGTGCCATGTAAAAGGGCCTGCGATGGAGGCAAGAACAGCAATTCGATCAGCTCTTGAACTCAAACAGTTCGGACATTAAGCAGTCTTTTTTTATTTTTGCCCCCAAATTCAAACAAAATCTCAGATTTCGAACATGGGCATAAACACTCATTGGTGCAATCTTCCAAAGATTATGCACATCATCCAGCCCAGCCGGTGGAGATGATGCACCAGCAATGCATGTTAATCACCATTAAACCCCAAAAAACTGATCAGAGGCAAAAAGAGGAATAGTGATTATAGACATTGTAATTCATATTATTTTAGGATTGTATCATTTATATTATGCCAGTCTACGGGTGTGATTTTAGAAATGGGAACTTCATAGACTTCAGTCGCTCAAGTTTTACTTTATTTTCAGTCATTTTGTGTCTTTATAGATTTGCATTTATAGATTACACGTTTTTGATAATATTTGTTATTGTATTACGTTCATTTATGCTTTATTCATGTTAATCATTAATAACATAATAAAATTTAATTAAAAACATTTATTTCGGGAGCAGGATTTGTTTTAATTAGAAATGTATTGTTTAGGTAATTTACGTTTTTAATTTAGTTTAATTTGACATTTATGGCATTTAGCAGACGCTGTTATCCAGAGCGACTTACAACTCATACAGTCTTATAATCCAAGCAAGTATGGTTTAAGGGTGTTGTGAAGGACCCAACCGTGGCACAGGTGGGATTTGAACCCTGGACCTTCTGGTCCAGAGTCCAGTGCCTTAACCACTAGGCTACCACAGTGCCCATGTAATTCTTACATGATCCAGGCTTCCCAAGAAGGTTGCCACAATATTTAACCAGGGTTAACGCTAACTTTAGGCCTGCTGATAGGTTGCGGGCATAGATATTTGTAAAGCGGCTTTGAGATAATTCTCTGTTGTGAAAAGCACTATAGAACTAAATGACTTGGCCTGATTTATAGTTTACAAGAGTGAGTCTCTGGTGGTCAGGGTGTGATGTCACCTCAGCTCAGAATAAAACACGGTAATGTAACAGAATCATATACAATGTCCAGCAGTGGTATAACTGAGGAGTTTTTTTTTGGTCTTCCTCTTTTTCCTTTGTCATTTCCCTCAAGTGTCATTCTGAATATATTGTTTCATGTCAGCTTCTCAAATTCTTCAGTCTGTATCCCAATTGGGAATATCAATAAACTTACCTGGAGTAACCCTATTAAATTTGACAGCTTGATATATTTCTGGTTCATCTGGCTGTTTTGTCTCCAGGGAAGTGCATCAGTAAGAACTGGGTTTGTGATGGTGACAATGACTGTGAGGATCGCTCAGACGAGGAGTTGTGCACGACATCTACGTGTAACCCTCCTACACATCCCTGTGCCAATGACACGTCCACCTGCCTGCACCCTCATCAGATATGTGACGGGAAGAGTGACTGCGCAGACCAATCTGATGAAGGCCCTTTTTGTGGTGGGTGTCAATATCTGATTTTGGAGAGTTAATACACTCGGGATTGTAAAACATGTAGTAAATATTATTCAGGCTGCCCACTCAGTGCTTTATAACCTTAAATGAAATATGCATGGGCACATTTTGGGGGAAAAAACTTGCTGTATGTGTTAGCAGGGTTAATTGTGACTCAGTCGTTAAGACTCTGGATTGCAAAATAGGAGATTTAATCTCTGACAAATCTCTGACAAACTGCCATCGTCGGGCCCATGAGCCACTGTCAATTATAAGTCTTTCTTAATGATGTCTGTTAATTGCTTTAAATGTAAGATTTAAGCACTGTGTAAAACGGATGTATTCATTCCTTTAGCTCCACTTCTGTAACTTTGGCAACAGGGCGTGCAATTAAATGGTTATCTGTATCAGACTTGTTGCAGCTTAAATTGCTTTACAGTACAGAGTTAAATAACATTAAATGTAAAGGGCAGAATAGGTACAAAATGCAACAAATTAATTTGAACATAAAATAAAAATGCACAGAATTGCAATAGTAACAGATTAAACATTTTACTCAGAACCACTGGGAATAAGAATGGGTGAAACTAAAGAGTCACTTATCGCGTTCTTATCAAGCAGTAAAGATCTGCCCTGGTGATGTGTTCAAGAGCTCATGTGTCTAATATATACAGGGTGAGTCAAAAGTTGTGTGCTGCGTTGTGGACTTTTTGCAAAGGTTGCCAAAACCTTTTTTTCTGTTGGTAGTGGTCTTCGGGCAAGGATTTATCATCCTCAGCCTCAGATTATTGATTTGGTTATGAGGGATGTAACAGTGCTGTGGTCTTTCTGGGTGTCGGTTGTTGAAGTCTGAGGCTATGATACGAAAGCTACTTTCCCCGAACATCAGAATCGTCAATTCCATCTTTAGTTACCTTTGATGAACAACAAAAGTTTTGAACTTTGTGTTGATAACCGTTGCAAATTTGATTGTGGCAGTTGATTTATGGAACAATTCAGGTCTTTGATATGCTACATGACAGTCTTCCCATTGGAAAAACTGAAAGCCTATATGGTGGCTTTAAAGATGGTGGCCATGCTCTGGACATGGCCTAAAAGATAGGCCCCCCTCAACCATTACTTGCTGAAGTATTTAGATATGTCATTTTTCCCTGTGGTAAGAGTTATCACTGTGGAATACTTGTATCTATTAAATACAGTACGGATGACTTGGTCAAACAGATTTTGTACATGCAGGCTTTAACATTAACATTAAATATAATTTACTATGTATGGAAGCTGACATTTGCAGCTCTGGTGACTTGGACACCATTTCCAGCAGCTGATTCTACCCACTAAGGACCTGGGTTCAAATCCCTGGTGGAGCTTGCAACGTGCATGTCAGCTGGTGCGTTTATGGCACACACTACAGTGGGTGCACAGTAAAGGTCCCAAGCCTAGATAAATGGGAAGGTTTGTATCACGAAGGGCATCTGGCATAAAAGCTGTGCGAAATCTAATACGGATCAGGATGGTCCTCTGTGGCGACCCCTAACAGCAGCAGTCTAAATAGGAACAAATAAGGACGCTGACATTTCACGCTTCATATCTAGGGGACTATTGTGTAAACGGATAGTGTAGAATTTGTTGTGATGGAATTTTGTGATGAAGAGAGCACTTAGCATACTGGAGTGTCTGTGTTG
>JAUZSU010025019.1:0-10619 GCA_034780255.1 Parotocinclus maculicauda | reverse complement strand
AAGCACACTTCTCCTGAACATCCCGGACGTTTCGGCGTTTGTCCCGTGTCGATATGTCGAAAGCTCTAGGAGGAGATGCTGACTGAAAATTGGTGGAATAATAAAAAATCGGATAACAATATATGTGTTGCTATAGCAGCAGATAATTGTGGTGATTGAGCAGCAAGTGACATTTATAAACAGAAGCATGCCAAACTGGACCAGAGTGCCCCCACGTTGACTTTCCAGTAGCGTGTATGGTCACCCAAGAGTGCCAAAACAGTGATGGGGCATGGACAGGATCAGATTGTCCAGCAGTTCTTATGGGATCCTTTTCATATTTATTTTGAAACATCTCATTTTGTGAGCAGTGCATTATGTAATACAGAAAGTCAGCTATACTTCTATTTTAATTAATATTTTTAATATGGGATGCAGGTCAAACTTAAGCCAGGCATTTTCAGCTGCAAATCTTGTAGGTCTAATGTGAAGAAGTGATTTTATAAATAAATATTGCTTTTAATAGAAATTAGGGTTGGAAGCCAAATGGGTTTCCTGGCAAAAACAGGCATCACACCAGATTTGGCACCAATTCCCATCCATGAGCTAGCTTCTTCCTTAGAACCAAGAACTATAGGGTTAATCTGGTGGCCTGCCTCTCCTGTGATTGACCAACAGTTAGCTACAAAAACGATTGAAAATGACAATAACATTACATTGTGGAACCGGTTTTCCTGCTGTCCTACAGCTGTTGTATTTTAGTTAGCCTTAAGCTCCAATGATACCAAGCCAAAAGCTAGCATAACAGAAAAAAGCCATTTGTGCATCGCTTGCAACCAAGTGCTTAGTTGTAGTTTTTGTGTAGCATCAACAGAGAAAGCATGTCTAACGTAACGTACTACCTTTTCCAAGATAACGCACCAACATGACTAGCACAGGTTGAGATTCGGATGCAGGTCTATGAGCAAGACCTTGAGATGCCTTGGCATGAGTTGAGTATCGACTCATGACGCCCTGGTGTTGGTTAAGCTGGTGTACCTGCATGGCCTTGCTGGTCAACCAGCATAGAATCCAAAACACAGCGTCTTTTTGGAGGCCCACAAAGAACATGATTAAATGGAGTAAAATAAGCTCAGTATTTAAGCCGTGTAAACACGGCACGGTTCTACCCACTTCCGGTCAGTCATAAGACCAGTCTCCCATTTCCCCTTCACACAGTGATTCATAAAGTAACAATTCAACTGCATAAAAACCAAGACTGAAGTGACAACGGAACTGTGCTTTAATTGACAACATTGAAATCGAGTGAAACGGGCTACTCAATTGTCACAGCAACATTTCAATAAATTATCAAATTTGAGCTCATTTACAATCTTACCATGTCATGTGAGAAGATAAGGCACATTACCTCGGCTGAGAGGATTTCCTAGCAGTAGCTATCAAATACAGGTTGTGTTTACATGGTGAGCCTCGAAAGAGCAGTGTTTAATGTCCTTTCAAAGCTCCATGACATTTCTACAGGCTGCCACACAAATGTGGATTACTAGATCAGAAAGCAACTCAATATTTAGTTCCTAAATGGAAGTAAGCTGTGAAAACAGTTCCAAATACTGCACACTTGCTCAGAAAACCTAAACACAAAAAAATAAAAATAGGGAAAGGAATATGTACATTTGGAACGGAAGGGGTAAAATTCAAACCTTTAAAATCATGCTTTTAAAAACCATGACTGTGCAAATGCATTTCATCACTAAACAATCTGCTGCTCCTCGTGTTCATTTCCGACCCAGACCTTCAAAGACGCCGCATATATTTAGGCAGTGTTGCCTCTAAGAACACCCACCCCCTCAAAACCCCCCCCCACAAAAAAATCCATAGTTTGCAGCGATCGAGAAACACGCAATTTCCTTTGTAGTGTTGCGTGTTCGAGTCAAAAGGCTAAAAACAGTCAGCTTAGCTGGGAAGGTGACCAACCAACCCTGGATGCAGGGCCTGTTTGAAGACCTCCGATCGATGAAGAGGTGGCATATACAGTGTCGGCATATTCCCGGCGTGACCGGCCCCTGGGTAGCCCTGACCAGTGAGGGTGACGGGACCCATGTGTGGAGGCAGTGTGGGGCTTTGTTCGTAGTACTGCCCCTCGGTGCCCTCTTCGTCAAAGGGTAGAGCCAGACGCTTGCCCTTCTGCCTACGGTTACAGAACCACACTCGCACCACCTGAAACGACAAAAGCCAGGTCACAACAGAGCACAGACAAAGTACGACCAGAAAGGCAAGTCAGCCCCGATTAAAGCTTACGTACGTCTCTCTCCAGGCCGAGGTCGTCAGATATGTGCGTTATTTCCAACGTGTTGGGTTTGGGGCACTTAAGGAAATACGACTCGAGGGCAGTGCGCACCGATCCCTCCAAACTGGTCCTTCTCTTTCGTTTCCTTGTGTCGACCAAAACTCGTTCGACCTTGTACATCTGACATTAAACAAAAAAAGGGGAAATTCAGTTGACCACAAAAAACAGTTAGGGTAGAGTTAATTTTGTATTGGGGCCTACTGACATCTTGAGGGTTCTCTGAAGTTTCTGCTTCGTTCAGCCACTTCTGCAGGAGCGGCTTAAGCTTGCACATGTTCTTAAAACTGAGCTGAAGAGCTTCGAATCGACAGATGGTCGTCTGACTGAACATCTTACCTGCAAACAACATGGAGAGACGTTTAGGAACGGATCACTGAGATCTTATTTCTTCACATCTACCCCACTGCTCATAGATTTACATTTTCAGGACTAGTGCAGTGTGTGGATCGTGTGACGGTCCATTATGACCACAGTGCATTCTAAAAACAAAAGTGGGAAGACTTGGAAGCTCCCATAGAATAAGCAATCCATAAAATTTATAATTTCAGATTTAACCAGCTCATTTGTTCTTCCGATCCGAATCGGAGTTCAAAATTAGACTGGGCATTTTAAATTGGTAAGTCTAAATGATCCAAGAAGACAAACTCCTCAAAGTTCCAGGACCTTTAAAGTTCCCCAAGTACAATTTGCCATTTAAGAGGTACGATTTATTTACAGTTACCAAATATCAAGATTTCATAAATTAGTGAAAGGCTGCCAAACTCACCATACAGATTTCCAAGAGCGAGTCCAACATCTGCTTGAGTGAAACCCAGGGTGATGCGTTTGTGCTTTAGCTCTTTGGCAAACTGTTCCAACTCCTCTGTGGTTAGGTTTTCCTAAAAAAAAAAAAAAAAAAAAAAAAAAAGCCCAAAATGACATTTTAGTAAGGTTGTAAGAGCACAAATGGGGTACATGGGTTCAAACCAAAAAGTCAGAGTGGATAAACTGAACCAATTACCCTACCAAACACCTGACTGATTTATGGCATGTCATGTAAAATAAAACAAAAATATGTAAACGAAAAGCAAAAGGTGTGCATTGGCTTGGTAGGCTATACAATAAGGCAATTTAAAAAAAACCACACATTTTAGCGTTTAAGCGAAATTTAATTACACCAAATGTTCAAACTAAGCCTGGGCATGTAAAAAAATCAATACCAGTAATTGCACCACGTTAATGAAGTGATTTAAAAAAAAAAAAAAAAAAACAACTTCTTTACCTCCTCTTCGGAGTCGCTGCAGCCGCCGCTAGAAGAGCCGCTACTGCGGGCGCTGTTTTGCGCCTGGGTGGCGGAAGGTAGCTGCGCTGCGGCGCCACTGTAAAAACCCGGGCTGCCGAAGCCGTTCCCGGGCGGAGAGGGGGATAAAGACGGCGAGGACGCAGAGGGAGTTGGTGGGGCTTGGGCTACGCTGGTCTGCGCTGTAATATGAGTCAGACCAGGCCAAAAGGACGGAGCCCATGGCGCAGGGGTAGAGTAGTACATCCCAGGCATGGATGTCCCCGGGCCGGGGAACTGCGGTTGAAGTTTGGTCTCGGCGCCTCCGTATTCGTCGGTCCCTTCCTTCTCTATTTTCACCTCGGGCATTTTGATTTGCTCTCGGGTTTCAGCGATAGGAGGACTGAGGTTGGCAGGTTGTGTAGCCGCTGTGACCCCAGCCACCTGTCCGGTGTATTCCGGGGCCGTAAACGGGTACCAATGTTTCGGCTGGGTGAAGTCGCCCACCTGCACCTCGTTGGACCTGAAATCGCCACCGACCGACGGGAAAGCGAAGAAGGTTTGTGCCGGAGCAGCACTGAGCCCGTTAAAGGGCGCCTTGTTGAGTAGTAGGCCCGGATCTTGCAGCATGCTGTGTGAGAACTGCAGGCCTTCAGGCCCCGCAGCGTAAGAGGACATGGCCCTGGACAGCTCGTATGCTCGGTTACTGCAGTCAGACGGAGGACTCTCGGGTTGGTCAGTCATCCTCCCGATTGAAGAAGCGATAAATGTAAACGTCCCAAATAACCTACCAAGGGAAGTTCATATAAAGGTCCATAATACAAGAAACTTGACAAGCCTCCTAGATTTGCATCTGTACCTTTAGAGCTTCAGGACAGATCCGGTTTGTACCAAACCCCGAACAGGGGGTCAAGTGGCCTCAACTAAATTCGTCCAGCATCTCACTCCAACCTCTACAAGCTCTAACTTACAACTGTGAACTGAAGCTGTTGCTCAGGTTTTCCTAATCAATCCATGTTGGAGGCTGGAGTCCTAATGATCTCACCTCCCATTGGTCAGCACACACAATAGGGCTCAGCTGATGGGGTGCTTGTGAACTTGATTCCTCCGGACGAGTCTCAGATGCCTCTTAATATCACACGTTTAAGTACTAGTTAGGGTGCCTATGTAACCCTATTTTTTAGGACTTGGAGGCCGTAGGGAGTAGAGCTGTGTTCTGGATTCAGCCTTTATTGAGAGAAGAATTACGTATCCATTAATTCGTAGATTTTTTTTCCCTGCACGATCCAAACACAATTCTGCAAATGCATGGCACAAATAAATGACGATTCATCCTGGACTATGAGCTTGGTTTTGGGGCTGCATTAAACCCACCTCCATGCACTGTATTTCTAATGCAAACTAATTGCCAGGTCATCGTGTTTCTCATGCACAACACATGACTTTGGTTCAATAATTCCCTCTTAATGACTCGTCCTTCATATTGAAATTTGACATCCCATGGGAAAATATGTTAATGTCATACGACAAGATTACACAGTCAAGTCTAAACATGACTTTTCTTGTCGATTTTAATAACAAGACAATGGGTTGTTAACATAAACGTTGAGACCATATACAATTACATTACTTACAAAAAATAAGGGGATATTTTAAAATGTACAAATAGCCTGTAGCCTTCCTCTTATGTTTTAAGATTATTTAATGACGTATTTGTTTAAAAAAAAATTTCATTTGCTATTTTTGTTGTGTTGCTTTAAAATGTTTCTTAATATTGTCCTCTATTAGAATTCCCCCTTTTAAAAAAACGCACAATCAAATAGATATGATGGTATATATGGTTAACTTTTTGTTATATTTAAATACTATTTTATTATTTATAAATTCATTACCCCTTCATTTTGGGATAAACAATTATGAATTAGGTTTATTATACTTCATAAAACTGTAAATCAGCCAGCCATTAGCCCTTAATTTAATTAAAAATATATTAATTTATAAACAATCAATGTATATATTGTACAAATATTATGCTATTTTTGTGGAATCCTGTTTTATCTCGGACCCAATCACTAATATTCTCCATGCACAGTTATTCAACCAAATCAATAAATATACCATATTTCATTATTTTCAAATATAATATAACTTTCAACAATGGCCTATAACGAGTAATAATAATTCTCTATATTATGATTGCTTATGTATTAATTCCTGTTTTATCCCAGTTTCGTTTCTGACCCATACTAATCTTTCTTTGGTGATCATTTGTATCCCATTTTGCCACTGTACTGTTTTTTTCCAACAGTTTTCCGTGAAGAACATCAGGAATAAAGAAAAGGTGAAAAGTTTGTCTTTGATAGTTCAGCTCAGGCTGATGGAGTTTCGGACCTGAAGTGTTGGGTCTCGCACTGAAATGTGCAAACACACCAGGTGAGAAGATTCTGCACATCTATTCATCACAGAGACAGCAGAGAAAATGACCATCACCAAAAAACAAACAAACCCCAAAACATTAACCGTGTAAGAGTGCATCCTCTGTGGATGGGTGAAATTAATAGTCTATGGGTTTCAGAAACTACCTTTTTGCACGGGTTATGATGGAGAATAGAGGTAGATATAGGTAGAGAGGGGCATGATGGTGCACAGAGGGGCAGGAAGCCGCGCCGCGGGGTCGTTGGGGGGGTGGAGTGATCCCCAAAGACCCGGGGCGCCCCGTCGCTTCATAGTGCAGATCGGCGATGGGCGACCATTAGCTGCCTTTCACATCCAACAATAAAGCCGCGAGCCTTTGATTTCGATCCCCCTCCGTCCTCTCTTGTCGCTCCCTCCCCCGAAACAAACAGCAACCAGTTTCTACCAGTGTGGTGGAATTTTCCAGATGAAACCCACGTTACACGTGCACGCGCACGATTAACTTTGTGCACGGTATCTCCTTATTCAGATTAATGATTGTCACAAAGTATGTGCCACTTCCACGGTCATTAGATGACCAAAGGTTTGTGGACACCCAACTATTACATTTAGAAACACGGGTATCAGTATGGAGGGGTCTTCCATTTAATGCTACAACACTTCTCTTCTTAGAAATACAAGATTGTGTGTTTGGGAACTGATACTGGAAAATAATCCATGGCTCCCAGTAGGCATTCTGTTCACATCAAAGGTGTCTGTTGGAACACACCAGCCCAGTTACCCCATCAAAAAAGAGAATGACTTCTTTTTGGAATTATTGGATTTATTTGAGGTTTGGCCAGACTTTTTTAATTGCTTGTTCCTTGGATGTATCTACTTAAGAATGAGGAGGGAGGAAATAAAATAAAAATAAATCTTTATTTTTCAGCACTTTTCAGTTTCTCGAGGACTATGTGGAATCAATACAAGAAAGGAGGAAGAATTAAAAAGAATTTTTTATTTAAAAATAAAATTTATTTAAAATAAAATTAAATTTAAAAAATTTAATGAACACAAGAAAACCGTTGGCTCTTCACCGGAGGGCGAAAAAAAAATAATTTAATAAAAAAAAAAAAAAAAAAAAAAATCAACCATTGGAGCTGCGGCGGATCCGAGAAATAAAAAAAATATATATATATTTTGTATTCTTCAAATATGATCGTCGGCAGATCCGTGAAACAAGCAATAAAAAAAGTCTGGCCTTTTAGGAAATAAAGGTGATGACCTCATTTGTTGAAAGCGTCCCATTTGAGTTGAACCTACTCTTTGATTTTACGCTTCATGTTACAAGTCGGGTAGCAGTGAGATGTCCACATACTTTTGAACATAGTGTATCACCTTCAGACATTACTACTAAAAGGCCTGGTCCATAATTCAGTAACAGGATTTTTTTTATTTATTTCACATCAACAGCCCAGTTTTACAGTTCTCTTAGTGTTACACAGTTTATATAAATTAAGAAAAAAATGTTTGTGACATTATTGTTGTGTTGGCGCTTCCTCTGACTGAACCTACCCAGACTATACTGCTCACAAAAATAGGAAATTCAAATTCAAAATGAATTCACTCAATGAAATAATCCCAACTTTTGAGAGCAGTGTAAAACTCCAGCCTTAATCATAGAAATCCAGTCTGGTTTTTTTTAACTAGATTAAGGCATGGACCACATTCAATCATACTAAACTGAGGCAGTGGAGCATGGTTAGGGTACCAAAGAGTATGGAGCAGAAAGTCTAATGTTTGACCCTCGAGTCAGACCTATAACCCTATAGCTTGGATCTAACATTCTTTATAAGAGTGTCTTCTAAATGCTGTAAGTTTAATGTAAACTAGAATACCCTTAGTCCTCAGCCCAAGCCCAAACCCACAGCTACAGACTGAAGCAGCACTGAATGCTGCAGAGAGAGCACCAGGAGGCCTCCGATGGCCAGTCAAAGGTTTAAAAGACATCAAACCATTGCTGCAGGCATTGTACTGGCCCATGGACTTGGGTGGGAGAATTGTCATTCAAAATGCAGACAGCGGAGGAGAAAGTGGAGTGAGCAGACCTTCAGAAGGCCATCAGCGAGAGCAAGGAGCACCCTGGGCTCCAGCAAGGGGGTGACTAGGGATTAACCTCCTAAAGCACCCAGATTACTTTTTTCTTAGATCTGTAGTAGCATAGACACTACTGATCAACCACATTTCACAATACCAGTGAAAAGCAGTTCCCTTCAGAGAAGCAACATGACGCTATGCTCCTCACCATGTTCCTCTTCTGTCAGCACATGCTGACAGTCCAGACCTTTATACTATTTTAACATAAATTAAAAGCAAAGCGCAGACATTCTATTATGTTGCTATTGTAAACGTAAGGCTTATTATGAAGTCGACTACGGGCTTGGCCGCAGTGCTATTTCGAGTTTCTTTGCATCTTATTTAATGTCATGACGGCATGACAAAACACATGACACGCACAACTAATACATGAGCTAACAACAGGAAGCTGTGGAAATCGTGCTTAGAGGAACACAAGGCATTGAACCAATTTCACTGATGGTTGTTATTTCAGTCTTTGGTCACTTTGGTGTTTTTTATTTAGACCACCAGTTTGTCGTGAAAACCAAAAGCTTTTCGATGTGAAGGTGGGCATGAACGATGGCATTGTAGGTCAATTTTTTGGCAGCTCAAAACGTTTAAGCTTTAATTATTGACCCTTTGTTGATTTCAAAAGATTATTACCATTACTAACACTGAGACCATCACAGGATGGACATTAGGACAGAGTATTTAAACATTACACACACCTTACACACCCTTAACCACCACACATGGCATAGTGTTCTTTTTTAAAGACAGACATATTTTAAGAAATGAAGAGTGATCTAGCCAGTAATCCAGTTTTCTCTCACATACAAACACCTGCAATCAAACTATTCATTGATTAAATTTTCATAATTTTTTACAATGTCACAAAGTCAGTGTGAACCAACATGGGCTTAATTTTTTTTGCGAAACGTTTACAAAAAAAAAAAATCACAAAATTTATTAAAAAAAATGTTGTAAAAAAAAATATTAATTCTAACAATAAAGGAATGTTATAAATCATAAAATATTACGATTTACAGTAAATAGCTGTTGTATCTACTTAATGTGTGGGATATGATGTGCTGTAAGCTCGGTACGGACGGAGCATGTGTGATACAAGAGTGATGTATGGTGTGTTAAGTAAAGAGAACGTTCGATACTATTAAGCATGTCGCTTGATTATTCAACAGTTAAAAACACTACAATAGCGTATTTACTGAGCGGATGAATACTCACTAAAAACGAAAAAGTAAGACTAGAGCATCGCCCGTCTTGAGTCGCTACTTGCCGACATTACAAGTTTTGGTCTGCTGTGTTGTGTTCGCTGTTTGTAAAAATTTAATTATAGAATAAATGCATTCAAGCACTACGATGCCACCCAAACGTTCTGCAAGCTGTACGGCTAAAATAGTGTATAAATACTGAAATAAATATAGCGTCCCTACTTCGCGGTTTCTCGTTTATCACGGGTGGTCCTAAAACGTAACCCCCACGATAAATGAGGGATCACTGTACATATATAAAATAAATACATAAATAACATGGAAAGAAACAAGGAGATCAAAAGGACTGGAACACGGACTACAGTGGATACAGGTGAAAACCAAAAATCAATGGAAGGAGAACACTTCCTGTGGGATCTACAGCTGCTTTGCAAATATATCTTTAATTAAAAGCTGTATTTTTAAAAAAATCTTAAAATTGAATCATTCTCTACAAAAATACTTTAATGCAAGTTTTTTTATCCCTCTTACAGTAGTGAATCGTCAGCATCATTATGTATAGATCAATTGATAGAACAGCTATACTGTAATATGGAAAGATGTTGTGATGATAAATACAGAGCAGTGATTATTGTTACTTGACCTTGGCCCCAAAGTGATTTGATTTTCTTTTGTTTAATACTTAGTCTATTCATTTTTATCATTTCGGGAAAGAATACACACATGCGCAATGAATCTGGTTTCCTGTATTTTATATTTGTCATTAGTTTCTTCCAGATGAAACTGTGTGGTTTTATATCCACAAGCCAATTATGTGTATCATTACTATGACCACTAACACCATTCCAATCAGCAAATGTCTCTAAATCCAATTTACTGTCGCTAACCACCTTAGGGAAGGACTAAGGAAATACACATCACTGTCAGCATCTCAAAATGAGTTTGCTCATTCATGCTTCACGTTGGTCGGGTTCATTCAGTGATGCTAATACTATTCAGTGCTGATTTTATTGAAGGACAGAGAATGGGGATGCCATTTTCATAGTTCACTACACCTCTTTATAGTGCGGTATTAGATTCAGAGTGAAACACATCTCAGGGACCATACAGCGGTAACAACAGACTGACACAGATAAACAAACAGAGGGTTGGATTGACAGCGATATTTCCCATGAGGTACTTGGGTAAACATGGCACTATGCTGCTGCAAGATTGCGTGTAAGTGTTTTGTCAAACCTGTCAGTCATAATTAAGGTCATTTCCTTTTTTTTTCGCCTGCACCCTCATTTCT
>JAUZSU010025008.1:0-10619 GCA_034780255.1 Parotocinclus maculicauda | reverse complement strand
GCGATCCAGGTAGCATCCGTCTCTGGGGTTGAGTGTGTGAAATATAAATTGCACTGGAGGAGGAAGCCTTGGCACTTATCCGGGTCTCTGTCGTATTTCTCTGGTAACGGCAGTTTGTACATGAAAGTGGCCGGAGCTTGTCAGCAAAAGCTGCTGCCTCCGTGTTTGGCTAAGTTTAATGTCACGGCACGACAAAGATGACGGAGGCAAATGCAGCTTCGTAGATACTGACTTTATTATGAGACGGCTGGCAGAAATCAAAGTCGCAAAACAGTCCAAGGTTCGGTATCCAGAAAAGCACGGCAGACAACGGCAAAAGGGCTAGGCTAAAGGCGGAAACGGAAGATGGCAAAAAATATTCGGCAACGGTAGGTACGGCGATAACGAAATGCATAGAATAACACTTAGAGCTCAGGGAAAGAACCAAGAGACTTAGCAACGGTGGTGCGAGAGTGAGGTGAATATATATGGTGCCTGATGAGTGAGGTGAATGAGTTACAGGTGTGTGGAGTTACACGTGAGCGTGGGTGTGGGTCTGGTCCGCCAAGCAGAGCATCGGTGTGACAAAGAGTATGAGCTATGAATGGAAAAGAACTGCCAGTAGAGCTCAAAGACAGAATTCTGTGGCGGCACAGATCTGCAGAAGGGTACAAAAAATTCTGTTGTACTGAAGATCACAAAAAGACAGTGGGTTCCATAGCAACCATAACTCTAACCATATTAAGTAATCTGAGAAAAGAGCCTCAGTTAGAGAGGTAACCAAAAACCCAATGGTCACTCTGGTGGGGCTCCAAAGATCTTACGTGCAGATTGGGAGAAACTGATGAATGTTAATTGATGTTGTTTAAAAAAAAAATCTGATTTAACAGTGACAGCATAATAACCTTTTTATAAAATATATTGGTGTTCTTGTAATGATTTATGTAATTCGTTACTGGAGTTTCACTATTTATAAGCAAAGTTTATAAAATCACAGTAAAACCATATTGTATGTACAATCCACTGCACTATTATATTAGACAACTGTCATTTCATTAAAACTGTAAGCATGTTAAAATTATATAAATTCAAATGTATTTGAAGAAAAATGTGGCCGTATTGATTCCGTTATTTTGGATGTCAACATGTTATTAAGTAACATAGCTTTTAAGCTATTGTTCATGAATGATAAGTTATACAGATAATAATAATAGTAAAACAGTAAAACCTTAAAAAATTATTATTAAAATTAGACTATATACATTTAATATTTAATTGACCAAAACTTGACTAAAATGTCTATTTTTGTCGAGTAAAGCTAAAACCTAAACTTCCATCATGCAGTATAAACTCATTCCAATTCAATGTGACTCACATGCTATTTTTGCTCTGCTTAATAATGGTAAGATTATCTCTCCTACCACTTAAAGATGGGGTCTCCCAGACTCCATGCAGAGTGTTCAGAGAACACAATTTATAGGACAAGACTGTCATGAAGTAGCATGTTTGCTAGACATCATGTGACATACAGTACTGCAGATGTTCCTTGGGCTAACCCTTGGATTAATCATCACACGATATTATGGCTGGTCATCCTTTTAAGAACTGTAAGCTGAAAGCATGATTTTGCCATACAGGTTAAAAGGAGTCCCTTCTCAAGTCACTAATGTCTAAAGAAAGTGAATGAAAAAAACTACTGATAAAAACTGTTTTGGTTGCTTTCAGGATATTATCGGTTTGCTGTTGGACCTTGGAATACACTTCCAAATCTGTTTTGGCAAATCCAGAAACAAAAGTCAAAAAGGCAGGCAATAGTAAAAAAAAAACACACAAGAACAATACTGTGAATAAACATCTGGCTTGCACAAAAGACTGGCAATGCTTTGCATTGAATAAGTATGCTTGTGGGGTGTTAATGAGGAATGAATAGCGGGTGTGTGTTAATGCTGTCACTGCTGTAAGCAACCACTAATACTGCAATGAAGTAGGTCTCTGTTGGCCAGGTCGAGTGTTGCACATGAAAGAAACCCCCCTTTCTAGCGTCCAGAAGTTTTACTGCATGGCTGGCCTCAAGGTCTGGGACCAGGTCAGTTGGGATGAAAATGATAAAAGTACACAATGAGTGAAGGGTCTAGGATGTCCCCCACCAGTACCCAGTTGCGTTCCTTAGGTCCATATCCCTCCCAGTCAGCTAGATAGAATAACCAACTGGTTCGTCGTCTTGAGTCCAAAAATGAGTTGACTGAATAGGCCATGTCTCCATCCACGACAAAGGGAGGCAGTGGTTCCAAGAGAAGCTAAGGAAGAAACTGATTTGGGCAGTGAAACATGAAAGGACAGTTCGATGTCGATCAGCCTGAATATTTTGTCTCCGGACAGCCCTCTGAATTCATATGTGAGCAGACTCCCAGGTCTGTTTTCCCCATCTCATCCAGTGGTCGACAGCAGGGACATCAGAAGGTTTACCTGGACAGGGAAAAAGGGGAGGTTGGTAGCTTAGAAAACATTGAAAAGAGGCGAGTCCTGTGGACACATTGACCAAGGAACTGTTAGCGTACTCTGCCCTTGGTGGGTTGTGGTTCCAGCAGGCAGGGCATTAATTGGGTGATTTGTGGAACTCACATTTCTCCAAATTAACAAACAATTGGTGTTCCTGCAAACGAGTGAGAACTTGTTTAAAAAAGCTATGATCAGTAAGGGACTTATAATACACGAGAATGTTGTCTATGTAGCAGATGGCCCCCTTGTTGAGCATGTCTCTGAATTTATCATTAACGATGGATTGAAAGACAGAAGGTGCATTGACCAACCCACAGCTCATTACCAGGTACTCAAAGTGGCCGGATGACATCACAAAGGCAGTTTTCCACTTGTCTCCCTTTCACATACTGATGAGATTATATGCACTGTGTACGTCCAGTTTGGTGTAAATCTTGTATTCTCTAACCTGTTCAATAGCAGAGGGGATGAGGATAGTGGTTCTTGATGGTGATGGTGTTAAGGCCCCTATAGTCAATACAAGGCAGTAAACCCCCATCTTTCTTTTGGACAAAAAAGAATCCGGTGGCTGGCCTCCTGGGTATCCTGCTCCATGGCCTCAGGAAGAGAGAGAGTGTAGACTCTGGTATTGGGGGTGTGTTACTGGGGGCTAGGCCAAAATGCTTCTTACAAAGCCACTGCGTAGTTGCCATGGCTGTGTGTTTCGGGTCACTGTTGTGCTGGAAAACCCAGCCACAACCCATCTTCAATGCTCTTACTGAGGGAAGGAGGTTGCTGGCCAAAATCTCGCAATACATGACCCCATCCATACCCACTTCAATATGATGCAGTTGTCCTTTTTCCTTTTTAGAAAAGCACCCCAAAGTATGATGTTTCTATCCACATGCTTCATGGTAGGGATGGTGTTCTCATCCTACTTTTTCCTATAATAGATTGTATTTTTATCTATCCTATCTATTATAAAACTTGAAACACTCACTGTGTCTTATTAGCATATCTTTTAAATCGAGAATAATGCTTCTTGATTGTGTTTTGCTTCTATTGTCACTTACATTACTTTGGGTGGATTATGGAGCAATGGTTTAAACATAATAGGCATTTTAAACAATGGAGCTGCATTGGAATGGAAAATGGTGATTCTGATGACTGCCGTTTTGTAGCCGCAGACAACCAACATAAATTTCACACAGCACTGTTTCATCCCTCATTGACAAGTTTTAATGTATTAAATTTGAATTTATTTTTTTGTAATTAAGACACATTATTTTACCAACAGATGAAAGTTTGAGTGAGATCTCTGTATGTGTATGAGGAGGCCTTTCCCCTCAGGACCACCCCGTTGCCATACTGATCCAAATCCATGACCCTCCAGGGCTGAAACCAGTTCTGGTCTGCACCTTGTTTAAAAAAATTAGCTGGTCCAGTTAAATATGCAAAATTAAATGTGTTCCAACCTGACCAAAATAGACCTGAAAAGCATTTCTTAACACATGAGTGAAGACTAGACAGTGTCACCATTTGAAATGTGTTTCAAACTTTTTGTCACTGTTAATTATTTTCATTGTGGTACTGTTGAGCCAAGAGAGGCTGAAATTCTTTACAAGTGCATCAGTTTGTGTGTAGAGTTGGCCTGAGGGCTGATGGATGAAGAGACTAGCAAAGCGACTGGGGAAGGTAAATGTCCAAATTAAGGGAATATATCAAAGTTTGACTTTGTAGATGGGAGTTATATTTACTCTATGAGCTTAGAAATCTTCTGTGTTTTGTGTGCCGCCTGTTTATTACCTTCCTGGCAGAAGGCTGCCTGAGGGTAGGGTGAAGATGAGACAACATGCTCCAATTCTTACCTCATTAGCACCATTTATAGATTGGAAATATAATATTTCAGTTACTTTATTAATGGGTTTTTATATCATGACCATCAGTGATCTTAATGGCTTAGTTTATTTGCAGTATTTAGTGACTCTGTTATACAGAACCACTTGCAGAAGTATTGAAATAACCTAAAACATTTACCAATTTTGTGGCATCCCAAACCACAAACCATTGTCCAAATACTATGGTAAATTAGTGCACTTTCATTAAGTTGAATCAGTTGAATGTGCTGCATGAACACAGTCTGAGCATTAGTGAACAAATGAAAATAAGTTAAAGTCTTTAACAGAAGTCTTTAATAAGCAAACTTAAATATTGTAGCATTCCCAGCCATGAAGTTGTCACTTACTGGTAAACAGTTCTCCTTTTGGCTGGTGCATTTGTCTGTGTTAGTGGCTGTAAATAAAAATCTGCACTATAAGCAATGTTTTTTTCATTTGCATTTCACTGTATGACATAACTGCTTGCTGAGTTCACAGCAATCTGACATTTCTATCTGAGTGTGTTTTTATATTTTATGAATGAGCATATTTATAACATTTAATGTACTTTTCCAGAGTTGATGAAACTTTCCGCTCAGTAGTCCAATAGCTACTGAGCCGCCATTATGTTTCACATACTTTAAATATGTCAATTATTTTCGAATGCTCAACATGCCCACAGATTTTTCGTGAGTTAAACACATTGTTTCACATTATAAACTATATACAATAATCAGCAAATAATTATGCACATAGGCCCACATAAATACATATTCACACAAAGTTAAAAACTTTGGTTATTTGTAACATTTAACTACTGGAAATGGAAAAGATGGAAATTATTATTCTGATGACTGCCGTATTTTAGCCGCAGACTTTAACAACCAACACGCAGAAAGACTACAAATTTCACACAGCACTGTTGCATCCCTCATAGCCAAGTTTTGATTTATTAAATGTGAATTTACTTTTTTTGTAAATAAGACACACTCTGAGCCTTGTTTCAAAAATGATCTGGTTCAGTTAAATAAATTAAATGAGTTCACACTCATCAAATATAGACATGAAAAATATTTTTAAAGACGTGGGTAAAGACTAGACAGTGTCACTGTTTTAAATTTGTTTTGATCGTTTTGTCACTGTTAAATATTTTCATTGTGGTACTGTTGAGCCAAGAGAGACTACAATTCTTCACAAGTGGATCAGTTTGTGTGTAGAGTTGGAATGAGGACTAAAATCAGAGTATGAAAAATTTAATTTTTGGGAAAATTTCAGATAATTTTTGAATTTATTATATTTAATATGTCCCCTCTTATGCTATGAATAAAAGCATGCACATAGGCCCACATAAATAAATGTGATTTATAGAAAAATATATAATGATACATTATATATCTAATACACAAAACATTTTTCATTCAGAATTGATGGGACTTTCTCAACTCTTTTGGTTAGTAGTCTACCTTCATACTTGCATTACCTTACTACCACTGCATCACAAAATGTAAAAAGGGTGAGTCAAAGGCCACAAGACACGCCACATGCTGATGATTTAGGGTAAGTCATTGATTTTCTCAAGAAATGAAAAAATCATTGTTGAGGATACTTCACCAGTAACGGTCTTCAGACGACCATTACATGGCTTGTATCTCACAGGAATGAAGAAATTAAACACTGTTGATTCTGATTTGTCCACATTCTACAGTATATGAAATACAGCCGGACTGTAACTGCATTCTCGCCATGATCTTGTGTTTGCAGACAAATTACACACAGATTGACAGGCTATTTCACATACTGGTTGTTAGGTGTAATTGATCTTTCTTGAGGTTGATAAGCCTGTGTGTATCATTTGGAAGCTGTGGTCAGTCTAAGACAGCATGAGAGGCCCAATTAGAGCTGACAGGTGCTGGGTGACCTTTTGCTTCTTCTCCTTCTTTTCTCTTCTGGTGACATAGACCTCACTGTAATTTATTCTATCATCACGTTAGTTGACTAAGGCTGTCTGATCTGCTGAATCTTCCTATAGGTGTGCAGGTGAAGGGTGGAATAAAAGGCTGTTTGGATACTCTGTTGTTCACTAATGTTGCAGAGATTTTTACCGCGGGCTATGTAAATGCTGTACATCAACAAGACCATGATCCTTAGGGACAGATCCCTCCAGTTCACAAATCACATTTTCTTTAGCTTGAACACAAAACAACACCATACCAACCTTTTGTCACATTTACTTCTCACTGCCCCTCAGGCCTTAATGTAGCACATGGTTCAACTGGAGAGTTTTGCCTCAAGCTTGCTTTATTTTCAGCAGACATCATGCAGCAACATGACAGCCTGGCAAGGATATTACACACACTGCCATTATTGTCTAAGTGCTGAATTATACATGAATGGTTAGTTGTGTTATGGAAATAAGTTGAGTCAATAAAAAATAAACGTAAAGTTCAATAAACGTATTAATCATCAACCAACGTACGAAAGGCTGTTTTCATATTTATGCTATGCTAAAGTGGAATTTACTTTACAGACACCCAGTATATATGACTTTGAAGAAGTACATAAGATGTGGCAGGATTTGTTTGGATTTTAAACTAATTATGATTATATGATGGTTAACCTTGACTCTAGGCTTATGTGTAACCATGCATAATGTTTCATACAACGTGATGCAAATTGATATAAATCACTGCTCCCAGACCTCATTTGACAAATTGTAAGGTGACATTGGTGATTGAAGTAGAAAAAAAACATCAAGAGAAACATCACTGACCATTATTCCTATTCCTTTCAAGAAGACAATCACTGACTGACCTTTGTAGATTTGTCAGCAGAGTAACAGTGACATTAGTGACATTGTAAAGATATGTGCCAATAAATGTACGTCTGATGAAATCCGTTCACTTTAACAACCAAGCTCTTAATAATTACAATAGGTAATGAAAGTCTGTATAAAACAACACACCCAGATTGCTGCTAAACTCAGCATGCAGTTATGTCTCAGGTAGATATGAAAATGCTTAGACATTTTGCCAAGGTGACAGAGTGAGAGGGGGCATGATATTGAATTGAAAGAAGCAGAATGGTAATTTCAACAAACTTGACCATTCTGAAAGCTGTTAGGAGTTGTTGGGAGCAGTGGTTTCATGAAGGCATGCACACATTGTGAACATGCTCTAGATAGCACAGACAGATCACCAGTACAGAGGATTATATGTTCCATCAACAAGCACGAGCAACTCCCACAGTTTCATTGTCCACCACCCAGACACATTGCCCAGATGTGATATATTTTGGCAAATGTCCCACAAAATATCATATGAAGCCTGTTTGTCTCCAATGCCCAACCATTATCCAAGCTAGAGGTGGCCTAACAGGGTACTAGTGCCTCCTTTCAAATGTACAGTTTTTCTGTCACTCTAATATTGTCACAAATGAAATAATGTACAGTGTATCATAATTACATTAATAGATATATACCTGTACATATATAAAGTTTCCAACAATTCCTTCTTTGTTGTTTTCTGTCAAGACTGTATATTGGTGTTATGGCAATAAAGATTGTTAGATTTTATCTATTCGTCCCTCGTGTTCGCCTAATTGACCTCGTCTCAGCGTGCGATCTTGGGTGCCAAATGGAGAGCGTCCGGTACCGGAGGAGCAGAAACAAACAACCACACGTCAACAGTTCATATGGTTTATTGCTTAAGCTCTGGGAATGATTTCTGCCTACAATCTTATATACCTAGGTTAGGGCATACCAAACAGAAATGGACAGATACCAAGAAACTTCAGCACAAAAACAAGTCCATATATGGTATTAACATGGAGAAGGGGTTAACAAAGGTAGGTGTGTGTGTCTGCAGCTGCAAGGACAAGATAAGATCAGGAACTCTATCTGGAACTAGTTTTAGCTGATTTAGGCATAGTCACAAGATGTGAGTGTGACCTTTGTACAGACATAGTATTCTAAAACAATAGCTCCACAATAAGCAAGATACATGAAATCAAACATAAATGTACAAGCTAATTATTCTTACAAAGATTCTATTATATTCTAGTTTATATAAAATTCACATCTGAATGACTGAAAAATGGTACGAGTGCAACAGCCAGAAAAGAGAATCACAGTCTTGAAATCCAGAATAAAACATAGTATCGCTGTATTTTTTGGTAAGTGTTTCAGTTTTATTTAAACAAAAATCTGAGAAGTTTTCATTTTGTGTTTTAGGTTACTCTATGTGTACAATATCTAATCTAGGGTTAAATTGGACCATTAAGACAATTTCAGTCCGTTGCCTTTATTGTTTGTTGTGCTGGTATAAGTGCCGCTCTGTTGCTAGTACGACTTATGAGTGTACAGAAATGAAATGCAGGTAATGTTATGCCATATACAATTTGTGTTGGACCACTTTAGCACTGTCAAATTCAGAAATCTCTTCATTTGATATTAGCATAATAATTGTATGACTGATAGGTGTCTAAAGAATAATACAATACAGATGACAAAATTATCCTTGTTTTACCTAAGCTACTGTGTTGCAACATATACTGTATAGCAATAATGTGTAAATGCGTCTTGTAATTAGTAATATGTGTTATTTTTGCCATGCTCATTGCTTACAGTTTCAAAACAAAAAGCATATGGGCATGGATACTGAACACACATTTTCATAAGTTCCCATAAAGTCCATAATTAAAAATGTTTGAGAATTTTAAAAGGGAAATATGCTAGTTTAACTGACCTTAACATTCCTGCATAGATATATATCTGGAAAACCAATATTATTTTATATTAGATACATAATTTTTCAGGAGCCATCCAGTAAGTACTTGGTAATTGGATCTGTAAAACCGTTACACCGATAGTTTACCAGAAAATGTAATCACATGTAAGCTTTAACTGGCAAATTACCAGTGAATTCCTGGAAAAGAGGATTTGGGATTTTTTTTTTTTTTTTTGCCAGAAGTCTAGTAGTACCAAAATAGATGATAAATAATAGCTTATAGTGTTTTGTATCCTGTTTTCCAAGTGATAAAATATCAAGGAAAATAATATTCTTTCAAAGAACTTCAATTGAGCAGACACTGCTGCCTTTGTATATGCAATTTGTTAGAATGAGCATGCTCTCCACAATTTTGTTGTACCAAACAAAACGTTCAGGGTGCAATTGATGCTTTTCTGTTTATTTGCATTCCTGTCTCACACAAAATCAAAACAGGTGGCATTTTAATCAATGAATGAGAAGAAGGAGAAGTTTCAGAGTGAAAACAAATACTGCTTTCTTTCAGTTTAGTAGTAGGGAGCAGCGATAAACAACAGAGAAAAGAAATGGCTCACTCGAATTTGTCTGCAGAATGCAAACTGTAAGTGAATGAAATCTGTCAAACATCCCTACTCAGGCCTGGTTTCGACTAATTGCTATTCATGAATTCTAATCAGCTTCAAAACCATACTTTCAACTGATAATGTTGTTGATGCTATATGAATAGTGGTAGAACATGGGTTATTGAACAAATGGCTCTACATTCTAGATTCATCCTTTTAACCTTTGCATTCCTATTTATACTAGAACTGTCTATAATAATTAAAATACTATGGAACCTATTTTTTTAAATTGTAAACGTGCCACTTACACACGGTCCAAGACTAGTAGATAGTAATTATATTGGTTTGGCTCTCCAGCAATTTAAAATGAAACAGGAACAACAAGGTTAAAGTACATCAAGGTTAAAGTACAATGATGCTTGAAAGGTTGTGAACCCCTCGGTTTTTAGATTACTGAATAAATATGACCTAAAACATTAAAAACAGATCATAAAAGTTAATAATATAAATATATGAGACTAAAATATTATTATAGTTGAGCATTTTGTAATGGAAAAAAAAAGATCCAAAATTACATATCTAGTAAAATAATGGGGTACTACATTAAGGTACTGTATGTGTAGGATCAGTAGATAAATTTAAGGAAGAATTGGGATATGGTGTGAGTGGGTGCACTGTTGTAATTATAGAAAATTGATCTACCAAATTCAAATATTCATAACACATATTTTGAAAGTGGCACAAACAAAGGAGATTTTTAGGACTTCAAAAAAAAAAAAGAGTATCTAATGCTCATCAGGCAAGAACAGGGTACAAGACCACCTCTACGCATTTGGTCCCATTCAGACACATTGTGTACAGTGCATCCGGAAAGTATTCACCGCGCTTCACTTTTTCCACATTTTGTTACGTTACAGCCTTATTCCAAATTGTATTAAATTAATCTCTTTCCTCAAAAT
>JAUZSU010024997.1:0-10620 GCA_034780255.1 Parotocinclus maculicauda | reverse complement strand
ATAATGAAACTTTCACAAACAGTGAACACAACACCGCAGATAAAAACTTGTCATGTCGGCAAGTAGTGACTCAGACGACCGATGCTCTAGTCTTACTTCTCGTTTTTGGTGAGTATTCATCCGCTAAGTAAATACGCTATTTACTGTAAAACATTCTTTTATTGTCAGAATTAATATTTTTAATATATTTTTTATAAGTTTTGTGATTTTTTTTATGTAAAAGTTCTGCAAAAACCCGCGAAACAGCAAAAGTCAGCTATATATCTTTTTCAATTCATATTTTTTTGAAAACCCGCAATGCACCAAGCCCGCGAAAGGTGAACCGCGAAGTGGCGAGGGAACACTGTATTTGAATGGGGTGTGACCTCTCATTTTCTTCTTTAAAGGGATATATACATCATATAATACAGTGGGGGCCAAAAGTCTGGCATCGCTACTGAAAATGCCTGTTTGGATCTTTGTGAAGAAACATTAAAACTGCAGCAGGATACTAATGCACACCTCAAAGCATGGGACCAACTACTTTAAGAGCAAAGAAGATCAAAGACTGCTCCACAGTCACCTGACCTAAAACATCTGTAGCATTTAAGAGGGCTCTTGAAGACAGAAAAAGCCAAGCATTCAGTAGCATTACAAGATGCTCTTTGGAATATTGCAAAATCAAGCTGGGCTAACATGGATCACCACATTTTGCACAAACTTGTTCACTTCATGCCAGGTCAAGTGTCATTATAGCCAAAGGAAGGAACATGCCTCCATGAACGTCTAATGCTTTTGTTTGATGGTGCCAAAGACTTGAGCTAACAAGCAATGACCGGTAAAGTAGTGAGCTTTTCAGGGGATGAATGACTTGGATCAGGAATCCACAGCATTGACTATGTGATTAGCTGGGCAAAAGTAGACAAACTCACTGCACTAGAGTGCAACAAAACAATACTAAAAATATGCTGCCAGTACATAAATGACCATTTAACTTAAAAATCTGTAATAATGATTAAGTAAAATAGGGAAAGTAACATCATACACTGGGCAGCGTTGTATAGTATCGTTTCCATTTTGAGGCTGTTTACAGTCTGTATGTCTGGAGTTAAAAGGAAGAATTTTATTTCCTATTATTTCATATAAGTTTACATGTACATTGATTAGATGGACAATAAACAGCACATACTTGTAGTTATTTCACATACTTGTATAATTTCACCGCATTTAACAAAGTAGATCCCTGTCTTGGAAGACCTAAGCAACCAACTTATTTCTTGACCTCAATTAGCAGCTTGCAAAATAACACTATTAAAGCCAGCACTGATGTATATTGTCCCTGTAGAAACTCAACAGAATCTGTCTTGTTAGACTGATCACGCCATTGTCAGTTACTCGAGTTTATTGAACCCAGGTGCTTGGACAGGTGGTTATGATTTAATGGTTATATTAAATAGTTAAATTAAACGATGCATATAGATCAAGCTCTAAGATGAACTGTGTAGCTTAAGGTTTATAAAGTGGGTATGAACAGAAAGACAGTTTAAAAATGTAAGTTATTGAGAAACTGTTCCATGAAAGATACAGGCTTCTTGTAGGTACGATATGTGCTTTCCCATGATGCTTTGCGGTGCACTTTAAAAGCAGGCACAGGTCGCTCGCTGTGCATTTTGAGAGAGCGCGTTAGCTGTTACAGATAGTACGCAGTCGTGTTTAAACGGTTCTTTGCACAAATAAAACATTCGGCCTAATTCAGGTTGGTTTACGAATGGTGAATTATTCCGTGGAGCTGCTGCTGAATAGTTATTGTTTTGGTTGTCAGAAAAAGCAAAAACCAACCGTTGTTTGCGAGGAGATCATGCGCGACACAGAGGAGAGGTAAGTTTAAATAACACCAATTAACGAAACTGTATTTCTTTGACAAGCATCACCATTTGTGTTTGTAGCTGTCGCTACTACACGACCGCGTGCTTAATAAATGTGAGAGCGGTTTTTAAATGCAGTCGATAACTGAATGTTTGTTAATATACTGCCGCGTTAAGATTATTAGTCCATTTTCACTCCGACCGTTGTTGTTTTCCAACCTGAAGCATATGACGACTAACACTAAGTCAGCGCATTCTGTGGAATAAAAAACATGTGCTGACTTATTTTTTCACCAAGGAAAAATACAAGACGCCGTTGTTGGTCAGGGATTGTTCTGCTTCCTTCTAGAACTGTTGTAACCAAGTGATCAGATTACAAGAGATTTTTTTTTGTGATGCACACTGTAATATCTAGTAGCCTAGAATGTACTGTATGGACAGGATTATGAGAAGATCGGGTCATTCTCTGCATATCACAGTCTGATCGCTTTCAGTTTAATCGCTTTAAGCAGGAAGAGCTTTGTGCTGGCCAGTCACTGCAGATCACAGTTTGTCCCCTGATCAGCTTCTCCATAATAAAGAGCCGTGCGTTTAAAATTACGTTTTCGACATTAAAACATTAACATTTCCCACGTATCTGCACTGGGTTGAACTCCTTTCAAATGCACTCTTTTGGAATACAGGTATGCACAGTTAAACGGACATTTATTCAGGACATTACCATAGTCTTTCTATGCTACTGTGCTGTAAACATTAGAGGGATTTTCACAAGAACACAGTGTACTAATAGGGCACAAATTCATCACTGATGTTGCTGGGAACACACTTGAAAGCCTAAACTGTTATACGCATGCTAACCTTTTGCAGAGTATGACAAATCAGAAATTGAAAATTGTGATGAACCATTACAGTACTATTACTAAGGGAAATCTGTAACACTTAAGAGGATGGTATGATGGATCACATGCAATCCCACTGCTGCAGCTGACTGCCATTTTTCTGGAAGACTCTTGGTTTTCCTGTTTGAGCCTACACTTGCCTGGCTGTCTGACTCATAATTATACTCTGACATCTAATACCAGTAGCTACTCCACAAATAACATAGTGCATTGGCCACTTGGTGCAATTCCCTTAATTGTGGCCAATAAAGCTGACGTTCTCCATCATAATGTCACTTAGTCTGAAAGGTAGTAGCAAGATCTGACCTTGACACTGTACTTTGATTTGTGGTGTTTGTGTACATATGTGTGATTTGTGAACATGCTTATGTGTTTTGTGAATATTTTTTTAACGTTCTAGTTTGTACTACTCTCTTACTTGAATCCTGTTTCTGTTTGATATCGTCCATCTTTTAGCTTTCCACGTAAATAGACAATTTGAAACAAGTTTGGGGTGGCACGCTATACAGAGGAGGGGTTGAAATGTCAGAGGGTGAGAAGTGTTGCCTTTCAAAACAAGCTGGCATTTCAGTCACAGCCACTTGCAGCTCTATAATGGGTAACATGGAAAAAACGGCACATTGGCTGTTAATTAAACCATTGGTAGTATGCTGTTGACGCATGTTTTTTTTTTTCACTTTGGAGAATGTTATTGTTTTTATACTTCAGTCACCACTTCTCTTTGTTTGTATAGTAAAGCAAGACCAACAATGCAACATGCTCTGCTATTCGGTTCACAATTAATATGGAAGTGTCAGAAAAGTACAATGGTGGCAGAGATCATCTAGGCCAAGAAGAGATTTAAAGGCTGTGCATTGCATAATGAGTTTGTTTTCCACCTCATCGGTCTCCTCTTGCTTTGAAGCAGTCTGTGTGCCGAATGGGTTGCTGTGACTACCTGTCCAGTTGCTGGGGCAGCCAAAGTGCAGCTCCTCCCTTTGATCATTTTCAGAAAAGTCTGGCTGTCATGGTTCCAAAACAAGCACCATCCTACAACTGTTTACCTCCTGCTTGTTGTCGCCCACAGCATGATTACATTTGTTACAACCATTTCTTTGGCACAAGCCTGGGAATGACATTGAATAAACACTTGTTTAAGTTCTGTGGACGAATGGAAAGTTGATTGCACTTCGCGTCATGACCCAGAACAGAATGTGGCCCCGCCTTGCGGTTCAGTGAACCAGGGTCCAATGGCTTCCTACCATCTTTGAAATTTGTATCTGTAACACAAACCAACAGACTTGCTGCTATTTGCGGACGTGTTTACAGATCACACGCTTGTTTGCAGGATATGTTTCTCATACCAGCATCAGCCCTGCTCTTATTTCCTCTTTATGTCCAAGTATTAAGTGCAAGTCCACGTCAAATAAAGTGAATAATAGGGATATTAATAATGGTAATAAAGCACTGGTACTGAATCAGTCTTTTATCTTAAGCATAATTAGTTGCCTGCTCAGTATCATGTTACTTTTTTAAATAATTCAAATCGTGGAGTGATCATGCAAACAAACAATTAAAATTAATAGCTTATTGTTTGTCTTTATCATTGCTTTTAAGCACTTGGCTACCTTTTGCTTTCAGACATGCAGCCTTTGCACAGTAAGTTACAGCAAGTTACCGGTACACCCTTTCACTTAGGATGGAGCCCTTATTTACAATTTGACGTAGAACAAACAGCACATAGTTTGGTGGTATTTATGGTTTAGAAACTTCATCTCTTTTTGCTTAAATGCATTAGTCATCCACTAGTGATTTTTATAGTTTTTAGTATTCTTTAAATAATGACAATTGCTTTTAGTTAGTTCATGTCACTGATTACTGAGGTTATTTTACTACTCACAATAAACAGGGGATACTTCTAAATGAAAATCCTTAATTAAATGTTCCCTAATTTATGTGAGCAGTGTAGTATCCTATCCATTATCTAGAGGAGACAACTAAACATTTAGACATCCCATTGATAAATTAATCAGTTTTGCACAAGACACGGTTTGTATCTTAACATGGCTGGCCAACATTGCCTTCAGTTTTAAATCACTCCAACTTGTATGCATTATTTCTGATTGGTATTATTTTTGCTACTGTGAACCTAGGTGACACGGATAATGGTACAGTAAACTAAAATGAAGTGTTACCTAACACTTGGATTTGGAATTCTAAAACTGGAGAGATTTTCCTTCACTGTCCTGCACAGCTTAGACAAACGCAGATCAAAAGTGAAAATGTGCCTGTGTAATCACTTCACAATCTCCAGAGACATTAGATCTGTAATCATTGCTCATGTTTTTGTCTGCGCTGCTTATCTTTCTGCACCTGTCTGGATTGGAATGTTAGTTACTCAGTAAATGGTGTGCACAAAGTAATCCTTTCACAAGACATAACATTAAAACCGCTGACAAGTGAACATGAAAATGGGCAATGTTCTGCAAGAAACATTGGATCCTGATGTTCATATGGATGTTAATTTGACACATACCACTTGTATGTAGCTCCAGAACAAGTAAACCCCTTCATGTCTAAAGTATTCCCTAACGGCAGTGGCTTGTTTCATCAGCACAATGCACCCTGCCACAACCTTGTTCTGGAATGATTTGAGGAACATGAGCGTTTAGGTTATTGAATTGGCCTCCAGATTCTCAGGATGTCAATCTAACTAAGCATACGTGTGCTGGACAGACCCATCCAGTCCATGGAAATAACTACTATCAACTTAAAGGATGTGGAATATTCTGTGACTAACATCATGGTGTCAGATACCACAGGACACTTTCATAGGTTTTGTGGCATCAATCTCTCAATGGGCCAGAGCCTTGGAGGCACAAACAGGATTTACACAATGTTAGTCAATTTGTTTTAATGTTGTCAGTAATCGATGTATCATTGATCTAAATCTTTTTAGGAAGGGTGGTTGTTGGTTCTGCTGGAGCTATTTATGGTATAATTTTCTTATTGCATTACTCCAGTAATGAAATAAATTCTTAATTGAAATAAATTGTGCATGCCTGTGGATTATAATTGTTCTGGAAAACACGTTGGTACCCAATATTAAAATGTCATGCGTCTATGTATGTGTAATGTATATCAGTTCATTTTTGCTTCTTGTAACAAAGTGCAAGTACTATACTATTACTTGGTCGGGGTTGACCATTAGGCCTCATGTTGAGCTTCAATGTCTGGGTAACAGGAGCTCTGTTACTGCTCGGTCAGGCTGATGGACAGAATGAATGAATAATGGAGCGTGTTTGAGATTATTAATTAATTAAACACTTGAATATGTGAATAAATAAAATGAACGGCTATATAAAATAGGCAAAAACGAGCTAGCTTTTAATGCTTTTAATAAAAACACAGCTGTATTGGCTACAAGAGTAATTTTAGATTTAATTATTAAGGTATTCAATCTCATGTAAGATGCAAGTTCTTTACACTGCATCCAATAAGTCATTCACGTGACCAAGCAACCCCATTCACTGTTGGTCAGGAAAGTCTATGATTTGCATGTAGAGATGTACAGCATGTTATCGGGTGTGTCATTAGGTTTATGAAAGGGGGTGGTGGTCTAAACTATAGACCGGTCATGAGATATGACCCCCAAAGTGCTAAAGACTATTTGGTGAAATTGGCGCACAGAGATTTTTTCACAGCTTAAAATATTTTGCCGAAGCAGCAGCTCTGCCAAACCCAGTTCAATCTATTCAACTGGGTTTGGCAGAGCTGCTGCTTCTGCAAAATATTTTAATTTCCATGTAGACATAAGGAGAGTCAAATGGATGAGTTCTTGAAAACCCTTTGTTTAAACTCGCATGCTGACAGATTCGTACATTAATTTCTATACGTTTTAAAGTACTTTCATACGCAAGTTTATTTGTTCTTTGATTTAATCTCGTCTGTAAGATGTAAATACAGAGAATGTGTTCTTCCTAACACTGTGCCCATTTGAGACTTGAAAAGGATGATTTAAATGTTCTCGTTTCATTAGATAAGCACATTTGGTCCAGTGTGTGGCAGGGATATGAGAGAAATGTTGAGAGAGAATTAAAGCCAGACACACTTTATTTATTCACTCATTACTGACCGTCAGCTTGACAAAGCATTTAGAAACTAAATTGTTTCCTACCCACATAGGTCCTTTTGCAGTGATAAACGGGTAGCGTGTTTACCTCCACCCTAATGCTGGAGGTGTATTCATTCTCAGTTACTTTTCTGAAATTTATTTACTAATGAACAATTTTTAAAAACTTTTAAAAAGAATAAAAACCGATATCCTTTATGCTACCAAATTCACTAATGCAGGTGTAAATTCTTCATTTTTGTTTGCCTCAAGTCTGAAACTTGATTTGATGACAAAGATGCTTAAATCATTTTAGAGTATTTGCACAATAATGACCTGTATTTTTGTATTCCTGTCATTCCGTTTAGCTCTTCTGTGGTGTGCTCCAGACTGCAGTGCCCCAGGCAGCAGGCTCCAGGGCCTCTGTGGTGCTCCTGATGCCCCTCACCCACTAACGAAGATCCCGGGTGGGCGAGGGACTGGAAGGGATCTCCCTCTCAGCGTACTTCTTCACAAGGTGAAACACGTTCACTGAGATTTATACATGTATAAAAATTGATTGCTGGAGTATCCTCTAAATGCTGACTTTAAAGAAAATCATAATACCTGTTGCTGTTTTAGTAGCGCTTAAAAATACACTGTACAATACAATGAGTGAATTTTGTGAGTACAATGAGCTTGTACTCATTCCTACCACAATGTTATGACCACTTTTTTTTTCTATTCTATCAGCCTCTGTTTACCATATAGAAGTGTGTTGTAGTTCTAGAATTATACTTTAGTCTATCTGTTTGTATGTATACGTTTAGCTTCCTGTAGCCCTGTTCTTCAGTGGTCAGGACAGGCAGAGATCAGGTGCTGTTTGGCTGGTAGATTATTTCCAGCAATGTAGTGACACTGGTGGTGGTGGTGCATTTTGTGCTGTAATGAGTGAATCAGACAAAGTTTGCTTCAGTTTTTAAACACATCTGGTCAGAAAATGGACCACAAGCCAACAGCATCGTAGATTGTGGCTAATGCAAACTGTGCAACAGACTGCCTGTATGGAGTTTCATCTATAAGGTGAAGAAATCTGGTATACGTGACTAATAGAGTCCAAGAACAGGGACAGACTCCAGCAGCACTGCTGCGTCTGATCCATTTGTAACAGCTCAGCATACACTAGCACACCACCACCATGTCAGTGTCACTGCAGTGCTGAGAATGAGCCACCACTCATAGTACCTGATCTGTGTTGGTCCTGAAGCAGTAGAGAACAGGGCAGAAGGAGACTAGTGAAGTATGCAGATGGACTAAAGCACAAAGTGCTCCTATATTGTAAACAGAGGCTGATCTACTGGACAGTGAGTGCAGAGAAAAGTTGTCATAATATGGTGTTAGGACCATGTATATGGTTTGTTCCAGATGTGATTTAATATTTTAGCCAACAACCACACCACAAGTAAAAGGTTGGGCTTGTGAGCTGGGAAGTTGTGCTTGCAAATGAGTGTGCATATTTTTGCCTGACCATAGAAGTTACCAGTTCCTGTGGTTAGGCATGTGACTGGTCTAGAATTGCTGCATGGGATAGATTTGCACTGCCGACTTGCACCTGACCCATGCGGGCCTGCCCACAGATGCTATGCCCTGTGAAGTGGCTTTTTGTTAAACCAGCTTTGACTACCGTAGTTATAGTTTTGCTTTTTCAAACCTGTATGAAGCTAGGAATGACAATACCATACTTAATTTTGTAACGATGCATGTTATTAAATTACATCCACAGGAATATGGGTATGTTATGTACGTGTATTTGCTGTGTGGGCTGTATGGCTTTACTGGTTTCGCTGTACCCATTTAGGACGACAGGTTAACGGTGACGCAGTCAGGGGCAGCGAATGGAACACCACTGATCCTGAAATTTCAGTACCAGCTGAGCGAACGTAGATTCTCCTGCTGGGATACTGTGCTGGCAGCCAACTGTCTTTATCTGGAGATCCCCAGTGGAGCACTTCCAGAGGGCAGCAAAGAGGGGTAAGTCCAGTTACCATAAACCAGCTACAGTTGTTGTACAGGATGTCAAAGTCTTATTTTAATAAGTATATGTATAAATTAATAAATGTGTATATAAAGCTTATTTCAGAGCTCAGGTTTTCTCCACATTACATTGATTTATTATTAGCATGAAGAACATGAATACAGTAATTAAATGTTAAAGTGGGACTTACTTTAGACATCCTGAACTTCTACCATTTTGTTTGAAAGTATGTGGTGTTTCTCAGTCTTGCTCCTGGAGTCCTGCCATGTTCACTGGCGTTTCCTGCATATAGTTTCTTCCTTACTGAAATAACACAAACTGCAACTCTCCTCAGGTAATTTAAAAACCTGAAATGCAATGGAGTGTTGTCTCAAGACAAATGGTAAACTATACAGAACTATACTTTTTGGCATCATAAACATGCCAAAAGAGCCAATATGTGTGACCAATTAATTGTAAATGATATTGTACACTTATCTGCTGTTTTTATACGAAAAATAATGGATTAATCATGGAATTGGGTGATACTTTTGCTTTGTTGGAATGGAAATCTTTTTGTGGATACTCTGCTTCTAGCATGCCACATTCACACCCATGCTGTGTTACATAACACAGCTGAAGAAGCTTGTAGAGAGACTTGCGCACAATTCTGTGTGGCACAGGATTATTAAAGATCTCTACTAATGTGCGAGACGTTTACAAAGGTGCGAGTACAAGTCTTTTTGCATATAAAGCCAGCAACTGCTGTCTGTAAAAACGATTTCAGTAAGTGTCCACGTTCCTGGTCAAATGTGTTGAAATGTACTAGTAGACCACAAATGAATAAGAAATGATCTGCCTCGGGTTGGAGTTTCAGGGTTCAGATTACAGCCCTCAGTCTGGCTAACTGAACTACTTTATTAATGCAGCTTTGTCTTTTCCATGCATGTTGTGCTACTAAGAGATTCCACTCCTTAGAATGCAAGTCACTCATCCATTGTTGGTTCATTGTTCAGAATCACCTTTTAGTGGTTACTTTTATGTGTACTGAGTAGTGTTCTGGACAGCCAAAAACAAGCAGATTGGTACTGCTGCAGCTGCTTCTGTATTACGTAAGCTATTGATTATGTAAAACTGCTAGTGCATCATGATGCTGCCTCTGTGTGCTTCAGGCTCACCAGTCTGCTCGAGTTTGCAGAGGAGAAGCTGAAAGTCAGCTACGTGTTCCTGTGGTTCTACAAAACCAGGGAGGACCGACGTAAGAGGCATCTCAGTCACATTTGTTAATCATGCAGTGCAGTCGGGGCATACATTCTCATAGTAATGGCTAGAATTAGAGTTTATTATAAAGTGAAATAGCAAATTTGTAATTTCATTGACATCCTAGGGAAGATTTATATTATGTATAATATATAGGTAAAACTTAACTTCATACACTTCTCACAAAAATAGTTTAATTATGGGATATTTTATTTTAAAATATTCCCAAATTTTGTGAGCAGTTTATCATCAGTGCTCGAACTTGTGGTCCTTTTTAGAGTGAAGGGCCAACCTTAATGTTAATAACCATGTTTTTAGGTGTAACCACTAGCATAGGACGTATTAAGTACAAAAACAAACGGTCATTATCAGATGCCGAATTGGACATACTGCACTTACACATAAGCACCTCCTCACCGGGGAAGATGCACCAACCTGCCAAGCATGTGGAATCACTCTCTCAATTAAACATATCCTTACAGAATGCCCAATATATGAAAACGAAAGACAAAATATTCTACAAGGAAACAGTCT
>JAUZSU010024986.1:0-10620 GCA_034780255.1 Parotocinclus maculicauda | reverse complement strand
GGGGTATTTTGTGTAGAATTTTGAGAAAAGAGATTAATTTAATACAATTTGGAATAAGGCTGTAACGTAACAAAATGATGAAAAAGTGAAGCGCTGTGAATACTTTCCGGATGCACTGTATAGGAGTCTGTACGTGGTTATGAAATCTCACCTAAAGTCTCGGTGGACAGAGTGGGTGGATGGTGGTGAACACAGAGCCTAGCCTGGTTTGATGTGAGCCTTAATTGTGAAACTAAGCAGAGAGGCCTGAAGACTCATTATCGCTCCGTGATGTGCTTCCATGATACCAAGGCTAGCCAGGAATGTGGCTTACAGACCTGAAGGCAAGAAGCGAGGAAGGTAGCCTGTGTCTTTTTAGTACAAAAGAATCGGTGGCCTTTTATATGTGACATCTGCTCAGAGATTAGTAGGGTTTTGGGGACTAGATCAGCATGACAAGCAACAGACTGTGAGCAACAGTGCCAGTGTGTGTGTGTTTGTTTGTGTGCTGATAATGCTTGAACAGACAGATGAAAACACTGTCTATAATTGATTAAATAGGTATGGCAACGATATTCTAATAAAACAATAACACTGCTTACCAAAAACTGTTTCCACAGTTTCCACAAACACTTGATTATTACATATTGTGTATTATTGCCGCACACTAAATACAAATAGGGTCAGCACAGTGGCTCTGTGGGTAGCACCACTGCCTCACAGCAAGAAGGTCCTGGGTTCAATCCCAGGGGGGAGTGGCCTGGGTCCTTTCTGTGTGGTGTCTGCATGTCCTCCCTGTGTATGTGTGGGTTTGCTCCAGGTACTCCGGTTTCGTCACACAGTCCAAAGACATGCATATTAGGCTAATTGACATCTCTAAATTGGCCCTTAGAGTGTGATTATGTGTGTGTGTGTGTGTGTGTGTGTGTGTGTATGTGTGTGTGTGTGTGTGTGTGTGTGTGTTCTACGATGTATTGGCAGCCCGTCTAGGGGTGTTCTTGCCAGAGCTGCTGGGTGGGCACCGTCTGAATTAATTGGAAGATAATGAATGAATGAATGAATGAATACATACATGCTTTTATTTCCTCATCACCCATAGTTTTCCATATCTTGACATATTATACATATGTTCCAATTCCCTACAACATTTTCAAAAAATAAAATAAAGAACAGCTATCTTGTATCTTTGTGAAGAGCAATAGCTTTTTTTTATTGAAGCACAAATTTAGATAAATGAGTCACCAGGGGTATGCAGAACCTGAGCAGTAGTGGATAAAGTAAGTATACGTAAGTCTTATAATTAAAAAGAGTACAGCACTGTATATAATTAAACCATTTATTATGATTGCATAAATAATAGGGCGCATATAGCATTATTTAGTGCACACTAAAAGCAATGTACTGTTTTAGAAAACAAAAAAGGGTCAATTGATTAGAGTTTGCTCTGGTGAAGTACATAGGAAGACCATTTTAAATCTTATTGCAGAAGACTACAGTGTCAGCATTTTGTAAAAAGTGATTACATAATGCTGTTCCTGTAAGTTTTCTGAAATGGACAGAGAGAAGAAACAGCTGAATGCTGGGGGATCAATGGTTTGTAGCTACTATTAAAAACTTAGTATATAATGTCCCATTTCTATACATACACACACACACACACACACACACACACACACAGCTGAGCAGAATTCTTCTTTTTCCATGACAATGTTGCAAAAGATAAAAAACGATTAAGTAAACATACAGGCTATATAAAGCATACACTGGTTTTCGTTTGCATTTTATCAGCATATTGCTGGATATATATTTATTCTGATGTTTTTAACCGATTCCAAGCTTGGATTCCAAAATGGTAAAATGTGCCAAATGTTTAGGTTTAAAAATAAATAAATAAATAAATAAAAACAATGACCTAGGAACAAAACTTCTCTCAGTTATCACTGATCATATGTAATATCTACTGAAGAAATTAGAAACCTCTGGTCTAAATTAAAAGTAATTTTACAAGTAACATTTTTTTTACCTATAATAGGTTTAAATGGGAAGAAAACTTTAAATGTGAAAATGATTAGTTTCCTTTAGGGTCAAAGTATTATCATTTCAGCAGTCAAGGTATCTTTTGACGAGTGACAAGTAAGTGAAGTTTGGTGTTCTTAGGTCATTAGTACAGGCTTTAGTATATTAAGCCACATTAAAATAAAAGCAGAAAAAAAATCCCATTGTCTATCATTTTAGCAGTGGAAGGTTCTTATGACCAGTAATAAATAAGAGAATTTGTGTTTACAGATTATTGTTTTAATCACTGTATAAAAATAAAACTATGATTAATTATGTAACTAAATGATGCACCAGTCCTAGCAGTATTTGTCCACCAATTCTGGCCATGTATTTGAAGCACAAAACGGTTTAGGAGAAACTGACATTGGAATGAAAATGCTATTTTAATAAGTACCTGGTGCTTGGAATTTTAGAACTGGTTCTGAATCAGTTACCCAACTCTACTAACAATTAAGCTGAGAAGTTAAGGGTAGAGGATCTTACTCAAGACCCATGCATGGCAAGGTTCTGAACTCACAACCTTTAAATACGTAGTTTAGAGCCTTAACCACTGAAACAATGCTACCAACAATGCTTTACTGATTTTTTTACACTTTGTATTTCCACCCTGATTTTGGTAGAAGGGAAATAAATCGGTCAGATTTTTATGGTGTGAACAGCATCACAGCCAGCTAGGCCTCTGCATTACCCAGACTTAAATATACTACAATACAATGTTTTATCACATCTACACTGCAACACCGTTCACAACGCCTACACCCCTTCAACCTAACCAATTCACTTAACACATTTCCCCTTCTGCAGCACAGGCAGGAATGGGCACCGGGCCACGGGGCACTCTCGTAGGGACATGAGGACACACTCTTTGATTCACTGCTTGGATCAATTTTAAACGCAAGAAGTCGTTTCAGTACACTGAGCCGGCAGAGCATTAAAAGTGCAGATGAGTGTTAGGCTCTGCAAGGTGAAAACGACATGAGTGGTCTCACCTCGTCATTCACGTTCGATATGGAAACATAATTGCGTGCTACTGGCCTTAATGAAGAGGGCTGTGTGTGAAAGTAGGTTCTTTTATCCACCAAATGATTCAACATACAGCTTCTATGTAAGCGGTCCATTCAGATGGTTGAGCACCATTAACGAGAAAACTGGAATGCAAAATCCGTCAGTCTGCTGATGTCTTATCAGTGTTGATATCAGAACCCTCTCTTTGAACCCTCAGTATTCAGTCATTATAGTTTGATTAAAAAGGTATCTTTTTCATGTTTTTCAAGCATGTTGTAAAAAAAGTTACAACGTGGTTACCATCTGTAATTTGCTTTGAAGATTTGTATTTCCTATTATAATTCTTAAGGTCTTGGTCATTTAAGAAAATACTGAATTAATGTTTAATACTACATTATGCGTTATAGTGTTTTTTTTCTCATCAATTTCATATGAAATCCCTTAGATCATGTTTTGTTCCTAAACGATACTGTAGCTAGGGACAATGCAGCAGACTATCCTATATCTAAATGTTTATACTGTAAAATACTGCATAATGTTAGAACGTTTTTTTGCAACTACTGCATTTTAATGCAGAGCTGAATAAGCATGCAAATACCTTGCAAAATAGAAAGTTCCGTAGCTCTAGCAATTTGTTACTTTTGGTGGCCATAATGCTTCGTCTTTCAACAGTGGACAAATTAACTAAGAAGTAAATCTTGGAGACAGACTATGATTGCTGAATACTTTATTAATGATTTTCACAAAGTTCATTGGCAAAATGATCATTTACAGCACCAGCAACAAGTCAACATTCAGTAGATCGATACAGGCTTTAATGGGTACGACTTACAACAATAGCCTTTACGGATGAACATTGAACATTTATTTTTCTTGCTTGGTTATAGTTTGTAAAACCACCTTTTTTGAATGTCCTCATTAATGAAAATGTTTGTAGTTTTAAAATATCAGTATCTACAAACAAAATCACACAAAAGTGTGCGTAATGTCCGAAAGACAAAACAAAGTGCCGTTAGAACTGACTGTGCTTTAGTTCGAGTGACTACATACAGTAACTACATAATGCTTAAAAGAAAAGGAAACAGAATTACACAAAAAAGCACTCCGTTTACAAATACAGCCTGCTATTCAGACAAACCTGGACTCTTTTCTGGATTATATTAGAACATATTTTACTGATATTGTTCTGAAATTAATTTTGCAAAGCACACAAAAATTCTTAACCTCAAATGCCCGTAGCGGCTATTTTATAAACAGCATCTCATCTCCTCAAATCAACCATTTTTACTGCCACTCCAGCACATCAGTCATTATATCATGGCCACTCTTTACCTCAGAAAACATCCCATTTTTGATTCATCAAATATTCCCATTCTTATGAATCACCTGAAGTGCACATTTCAGGCGAGCAACACTGGCACATCTAATTTTTTATCAAGAAACACACGTGCTTACTAAACATAAAGCAATTAAACATATTACTTTCTACTTTTCTGGCTTTCTGACCTATTTTAAAATGAGAAGAGTGTTTATATTCTGTATTATTTAATGAATAAGCATGCAAATATAAATTTTAGTAGACAGAATCCTCTGCTCTCTGGTGTTAACTTGCCATCAGATATAGGTCCATCTGCAGATTACCGACAATTCAGAATTTATAGATAAAAATAGATGCGTTAGAATAGTACTATACAAGTGTATACAAGTGTAGGCAGCAAAACTACACAGTAAAGAGAAGACTAAAGAGAAGTACTATAGCAAGCTGACTGTAAAATGGATTGCATAACAAACCTATTTATCCTTGCTAGTGAGGAAGAGCTATTTTTCCTATTCATTCTTGAAAATTTAATTTCCATCCCTACACAGATGTGTTGCTTTGGCATTTGTCGTTGGCTCAATTAGAAAGCAAATAACTGAGGCATTTGAAGAGCAACATTTTAAAATGAAGACATGTTACTGTTTTTTTTTTAAAATAAATATTACCATATTATAAACACATACCATATACAGTAAGGCAAATGACTAATATAGCCCTGTGTTCTGAGCATCACTGGCTTCTCAATACAGCAATGTATTTAGTGAAGGTTAGAACATGAGTCACTGAAACATCATATTATGCTGTTCATGGAAATAAGCAGTAAAGCTCCACACTTATTTTACATAAATCGCATACATTGGAACCAATTGGATTGCAGTGACATTTACTGTATGCAACGCTGACCTAGTTTTGATTATATAAATCAACACATCTACTATTCAAGCTTCAGTACTGTCTGAAGATGGGAATATATGATTATTAGTTCCATAGTGGTTATTGCATATAGTGCTGTTAAAAACACCCGATTGTAAAACAACTATATAGTGAATACCAATTATACAACTTTAATAATTAACTAATTAACCTGAAAATGTATTATAACTGACTAATGAATGTATTTCTACGCCCACCACCCATTTTATGGTACACTATTAGGTACATCTTTGTGGTACTGGGTTGGGTTTCTGGTGGGTCCATGTAAACTCTTCTTAGCTGACGGAAGTAGCACTAAACCATTTGTCTCAAGGTTTGACATATTATGCATTCAGAGAGGCTCTTATGCATACCTTGGTTGTAACAAATGGTTATGGTAATTCAAATGGTTATGCAAAGCACGTCAAACCCAAAAGCAGATGGGTTACTGACACTCCTGTCAGGTAGTGGTGAGTTATTGTTGCCTTTCTATCAGCTTGTACTAACTGGCCACATTCTTCTGACCTTTGGCATCAACAAGGCATTTTTGGGCCGTCACTGTGTCACTGCACGTCCACAGTATAATACCTCAGTGATTTAAGCTTAAAAAGCTATGCAGTTGGATTCATATTCTTTACATAAATAATTTATTTACATGTCTGTTAAGGAAACCTTTAATAAATTCACTGCTTAAGGCGCACCATTAAAGGGGCCATTGAAATAGAAAAAAAGTATAATTGGACATTCTTAAATTTGCCTTCCTGACTTTATACGGTGCTCTGAGGGACAGAGGAACTGGAAATCACCATGGCTGTGTGGGATTGATAAGGTTTCACAGTTTCACAGAGTTCTCATTACAGCCCTATCTATGAGGGGAAGTCAGACCAGGGACATGTACTGCATCTATCACACTCTCCAATTCAGCAGCACCCACGCAGGTCATGTGACAATGGTGTATAATTACAGTGACAACGTGATTTAGGGTGATCCATGTGGGTCAGATAAAGGTCTATACACATTAGTATAGAAAGGCTGAATGCAGAGTATTTATAGAGTGTCGTGTCACTGCCCTGCCTCCTACTTCTTCCATCAGTTCTTGTTGCTCACCTTGATTGAGGTTTTCAATTAGATTTTCACTTAGCTGTTGGAATGAGAGAGTTCAATATTTTCCAATTCCACCTTATCAATAATGATTTGAGATCAGGGTCAAATCAAGCCGGGCACCTGATGGATTTAGCATGAGGAGAGACTGAAACAAAGACTATGAGAGATCCAGTAATAATAATAATAATAATAGTATGTCTAACATATGTTCCTTTTACTTCAACATTTTATTTCAATATTGAATTTATATTTTTTTCATTTACACTGATTATTGTACCGCTAATTGTATTAAATACCGCAGAAGTACAGATTCTGAAAACATTGGGTGCTAGGTGGGAAAACCCTGGATAGGGTGCCAGTCAAACACAAAGCATCACATATTCACTTATTAAGACACAATCATTCATATGTGGTGCAACGTAGAGTTGCCAGTCTAGCACAGCATGTGTTTGTGAGGCAGAAGGAAACTCATAGTAGAGCATAATAAACAGCACTTAAATAACATAAGATCAGACCTTGATACCTGGAGCAAAATGGCCTGTTAACTACAGTGCTAGCTGCCTGGACTCCACCTGTGTAGAGTTTGCATGTTCTCATTGTGTCTGTGTGGGTATCCAATGTGTACTCTGTGCCCCACTGAGAGTGAGTATTTGCGTGTGTATCTGTATGTACCTTGCAATCTATTGACGTCCTGGCTCTATCTGCTGCTGTTTAGGCACTGGCTCCCTGAATTTGTTTAAGCAGGAATAAAAATGAATTAATCAATTCTAAAATGATCCATGATAGCTGGCCATTAAGCCAATACTGATGGCTAGAGGAATATAATAGAAAAAACTGTCCACATGTCTGCAAAGCAAAAGTCAACTGATATGGTGTATTCCTGTCTCTCAATCACCCCACCAACCAGGAATTAAGTGTAATTGTTACAGATTCACTGTTATTCGTGCAGTAAATAAGGGTAATTTCTGTGTGATAAATTACTCGGATCAATATGCCAACAGCTCAGTACCAAATGAAATAAGGAAAGTTAAATTGGTTTAATTTTAGGATTTAATTAACTTTGCATATTAATGCAATTAGACTGCAAACAGGAGATAGAATATCTGGCAGGCATCCATCATGGTGCTAGTCCCATACAGAACCAACAAAGCATGCCAAGAAGCTATTGACTCACACAGTGCTCTGAACCGGGCAGCCAAGAAGAGGTAAAAACCAATAACTAATAGGATAACAAATGAAAAAATGTGTAGATAGGAAGAGCAAGTGTCAAAAGCCAAAATGAAAGCCTGTGTAAGTGCGAAAAGGAGAGACAGATAAGAGGACACATCACATACCTTCATATACTGCTTTGAAGCCCTGGCCACTCACAGCGTAGTCTGACAATAACCACAGTGTAAGTCTCGATCCAGTGCTGACTATAGGCGGAGGAAGTCGGAAGCCTGTCAACCTAGGAGACACAGGAGAACCAAAAGAACAATTATTTAAAAATAGTTTTGAACATTCGTGATTTAATTTCGAATTTTATATAAAACAGAACAAACAGACAAAAGGAAACGTGACCAGAATGGTGTGGGGTATGAATGTATGATTGCATTCACAGTAAATGTAGTGCTTACATAAAAAGACAAATATTTGTTTTGGATTTGCTTCCATTTCCTCAGAGACTTACAGAATTGGCTGCATCCACTAAACATGATTTTTGCACATGCAGTACATATTGGCAAGACCACTGTATTGCAGTAGTATTTTGCCAAGGCTTCATTAAGGCTTTGAGGCGAAGCTAATGATCCCTGTGTTATGTTACCTCAAAGAAAGAGTTAACTTGCTGTACACATGTATTTATTTCTCCTCTGTCCATTGGAATTGGCCCAAATTATCCACGGAGCTGAGATGAGGCCATGAAGAACGTATGCACTACACATGAAGACACTGCTGCTGTATAAATTAATATACAGAACTATAGGCATGCCTTATTAAGTGAATAAACTCGATTTACAAATGTAATATCACATGGAACTAATATAAGATTAGGCTTAAGTAAGTGCAACATATGGCGGCAAAGCAGCCACAAATCTTTAGTCCATCATCATGTTTCATAGTGGTCTATCAGTGGTGTACCATTTGCTTATTTGTAGTTAAGACGGTTTCTGAAGTTTCAAGACCGTCAATAAGGTCCTGTCCTCATTTGAGCACATTATATGCACTATGTGATCAAATATGTAATGGCTAAAACTGAACATCTTAATCACTGCAAATGTGACAAATTGTACAGGCTCAAAAATATATGATTTGACAATATTAATGATGGACATTTCTAGATTGCACATAGCCCTGACTTTAACTCAAACATCTTACAGATGAACTGGTAATGCCAACAGTGAGCCAAGACCTGTCCAACAGAGTTATATTCCAAAACCTAACAGATGGCTGTTATAGAACCAAACTCAATAGCAAAACGGTTAACGGCCAAATTACCTTCTGAGAAACATGACGTTAACCGGAATTTGACTGGACCAACAATAATATTCATTATATTTACTATATAAAATAATAAAATGTATTCGTGTGTTTCTCTTATAAAACTTAAAACAATGCAAATGAAAACACATGTCAGCATGTGTCATAAGGGTTCACATACCAGCTGTCTGTAATTCAGACATGAATTACATTATTTTCTGCTAGAATTCTTCCTCGGAAGTTAAAGCAAACTAACCTTTACACCTGTACACTAACACATTTTGTAGGTCATTTTTAGGAATACAGAAACATTTTGGCTGTAAAACATTAATAGTAGATCTACTGGTGTTTGTGATGTACAGGAACATATGAATACTCTGGTGACTTTGTACCCAGACTTCTTCTGCCCACAGTGATCTTAGGTGTCCCTGGGGCTAAACATTGAGACAATGGTGGACTGTGAATATATAAATATGTGAAAGACTCACTCCGTGTACTTCAGATGGATAGGAGGCATTAGGAAACTACCCCTTCATTAACACAAGCTCAGTGGTGCTGGCATCTCCAGACACATTGACCCAAGCCAATTTGTAAGTACATTAAGCATCATCCACCTAAAACTAATAGAGGCCAGCTGGTGCAAAACTATGCTGAATGTAATGAGACAGAACTACTCATTTATTTAGCCAAAATGTTGCCAACATTTTCAACATATCACATCAATAGTAATATCACAATAATTGTATATTAACCTTTAACTTACATATCAAGACATTTAAAAATGTTTATGTTGAGTGAACAGAAGGTCAATCTTATTTATTAAGTAAAGCCACAATAAAAGACACATTTATGATGTGATTGATTTTAGAACTTTCCAAAGCTAAAACCATTAATACAACCACTAATACATGTAGACTATTATTACTATATATATATATATATATATATATATATATATATATATATCTGTATATCTGTGTCTCACAGTGTACCTATATTAAAAAATGCAGAACTTTTCATTAGTTGTAGGTGGGAAAAAAATAATTTATTTGCATAACATGAGTGTTATTCAATATAAAATCAGAACTTAATATTTGATATTTGAAAGCTTTGTTTGATACAAAGGTTAGACTTTTCTTGTAGTTCTTGACTAAGTTTGTACACACTGCAGCAGTGATTTTTGCCCCCTACTCCATACAAATCTTTTCCAAATCTTTCAGGTTTGAGGTTGTTGCTGGGCAACAAATATTCCTCCAAAGATTTTCTACTCGGTTCAGGTATTAAGACTGGCTAGGTCACTTATTGTCATTGTCATGCTGGAAGACCCAGCCATGACCCATCTTCAATGCTCTAACTGAGGGAAGGATGTTGCCCGCCAAAATCTCATGATACGTGACGTCATCCTTCAATACAGTGCAGCTACCTTGTTCCCTTTACTGAAAAACACCCTTAAAGAATGATGTTTTTACCCCCATGCTTCACAGTTGGGATGGTGTTCTTGGGGTTGTACTCATCCTTTTTTTTCCTCCAAACACGGCGAGTAGAGTTCATACCAAAAAGCTCTATTTTCGTCTCATCTAAACACCTGACCTTCTCCCATGCCTCCCCAGATTATCCAGATGGTCATTGGTCATTGGTGAACTTCAAACGTTCAAACATTTGATGGTGGGAGGAGGGGGACCTTGCATGCCCTGCAGGGTTGGGTGGTGATGGTTAAGGTAGTGTGTTACTAACGGTATTTATAATATATATATATATATATATATATATATATATATATATATATA
>JAUZSU010024975.1:0-10620 GCA_034780255.1 Parotocinclus maculicauda | reverse complement strand
TCCAGGGTTCAAATCCCACCTCTGCCACAGTTGGGTCCCTGAGCAAGGCCCTTAACCCACAATGGCTTGGATTGTAAAGCAGTATTAATTGTAAGCCGCTCTGGATCAGCTAAATGCTGTAAATGTTACTCAATGTAAACTTACTCCCTATCAGGCCCTACCATTTTATGTTTGAAACATTTTCCAAATGAATGAATTAAATTATACGAACATAATCAGCTAGTATGTGTAGCTGATGTGCATAAATGCTTTAAATACAAACCCTTAAGCCAGGCTGCAGGTGACAAATCCAGTTATGTTGGACTCCTGAATAAAGCCATATAGGAATATACTATGTAATTATGTGCATTAAAGGATATCGTTTAACTTTTGTACTGAATGAAGTGTCGCAGCGCGAAAACATCAGTATCCAAGCAACCGTGACGTATCAGACAGGAACTAAAAAGAAGTGAATGTGTTATAAAGGTGCACGTAGAGAGTGCATGGGTGGAGGAATTACAACAAATAAACCCGCTGGTTCTGCACAAGGTGTTAAGATGAGTGCGTCATGTGAGCCTATGGAGAAGGGAAAGGTCAGGCTCAGGCGTACACGTTTACCCGAGAGCTAAGTGAATTTCTGCGGTCTGACGCTCGTCAAACCTGCAGTGTTTCTAAAGCTGTGCCTGGGGAACCGTTTCATACGCAAATGAACATTAATTACAATGGCCACATGTGCTAATCACACAGTATTAAGGGGTGGTCGCCTCACAGCAAGAGGGTTCAATTCCAGGGTGGAGCAGCCTGGGTCCTTTTTGTGTGGAGTCTGTATGTCCTCCCCGTGACTGTGTGGGTTTACTCCGGGTAGTCCGGTTTCCTCCCACAGTCCAACGACGTGAATGTTAGGTTAACTGATTACTCTAAATTGGCATTGACTCGTGTGTGTGTGTATATATAACTAGTTCTGATATAACCTTGTGTGTGTTGCTGTAACGGTCACTGATGCCGACAGCGATGTTAAGCAAACCAAATAAACAAACACAGCATTAAACTATAATTGCGATCACAGCACTGTTCAAGCAACACCTTAAATAATGCATTCAGTATAAAAAAAACACAAATGTTCTTAAAAAAGGCCACTGCTTTACAGAAGAACTTCAGACCTCAGACTATGTTCTGTGAATGGATTAGATAAGACGAGAACATTGGAAAAGTATTAGGACTGCAGACTATTTTAACTGTTGAATCAATCTATACATTTTGTATTATAACATTTTAATTATTTTTAAAACAAATGATCGATTCTGGATTATGAATCGCTCGGTATCCAGATATCCATGTAGCTATCAGCCTTTACATTGAGTTCCACTGCTGTAAAGAACCTTTCTGCTAAAACAAAACATAAATAAACCAACTTACTAATATAAATCTTCTCCACCGAGTGAATTGACCTATTTGCTCTTCAGATGCTCCAACACGGTCTCAACTAAGCTTGGATTTACGAATAACACAACTGAAAATCTTTTAATATGGAGTTAGCAGTAAAATTCTCCCACACTCTTCAGGATTTTGTTTTGGAGGCTTTGCACTTTGGGCAGCTCTCCAGCAATTTAGCTGTTGATTTACTTGACCCAGCTAATTAATCTGCAGCTGATTCAGAACTAGCGGTAGCGCCTAGCAGTGGAGTCAAGACCTAATGGTCCAGGGTTCAAATCCCACCTCTGCCAAGCTGCCACAGTTGGGTCCTTAAGCAAGGTCCTTATCCCACAATTGCTTGAATTTTAAGAACTGTATCAGTTCAGCTCTGGATAAGGGCGTCTGCTAAATGTCGTAAATGTAAATGTAAATCTGCATCCCTAAAAACCACTATGCATGAACCTCAACTCAACTGTGAAGCCCGGTGTAGGAACAAAATCTAAGGAGTTCACAATTTTGCTTGCGACTGATCAAAACATGACAGAGACGTTTGGTAGGAAGGCATATTAGAACGTCTGTAATAGAATTGTGCAGGAATTATTTCTGTTGACCTTTCTATACCCAACGTCCAGCCATTATCTCAAATAATGATTGAATGACACATAAGATAAGGAGTAATGGCTGTGAAGCTCTGGTGGCTTAGTCCATGACCCTTGCTTGCGACCTGTAGTTGACCTACTGTAAGATAAGTGTTTGTTCTTCTCCGTCTCTCCTACTTTGTCCCTCAGGGATGCATTAGAAAAGGACATCAATGCTGATGCCAGCATTCCCCTGAATGTTATATTTATCATCATCACCGCCATGCTCTGGATGACTCAAATCATGGTGTGTTTGAGAGAGACAGACCACAGCCGCCCACAACCTACAATGGGTGGTCTACATTTTGGAGGATGCCTTCCATTATCCTTTTTCTAATACCCAAAGCTGCAAATAGACTAATGCTGCAGAGCTTTTATTATCAGTCCACAGATCTAGGTCTGACAAGTCTGATTAATAGACGCTGAGGAAGCCGTTTTGGCAAAGACCCATGACTCAAGAATTCTCCTTCATAACCAGCCAGATTTAGACAGACGAGAGCGAGATACAGACACTGCACCGCGAAGACATGATTAATGGCCCATTAGCCGTTTTCAAACCTTAAATAAGGAATCACCTGCACCAGCCAAAGAACAGAACATACAATATCAAAGCCACTAACACATCTGCGAAAAGAATTTTATGCCATATGTACTGGTTACACAGTTTAATTAATCTATACTGATTATCTGCATCAATGGTTCATAAAAACGTTTTTTTTTGCAATGCCTCCCTTTGTAGACCCCATAATCTGACACACACGTACACACGCTTTGCTTTCAAACTCTTTTAAGCACTGTAATTCATACAAAACTGCAACTTCTTAGTGAAACAAAGAAGGATAAAGTGACAAATCACCAAACTCAAATGACACTGCTCACAAAAATTAGGGGATGTTTCATTTTGAAATTGTGTATCTTAATTCTGTTGATTTTTTAATCCTTTGACTTCTGATAAGTAATTATAACCTAATGAATTAACTAACTTTTGTCATTTTTTGTATCAAACGGTTTTACAATGTATGCCCAAAAACTGTATTATATATTTAGTTTAAATAGTCCAACACTTTGGGATTTGCCACCATTCTACCGGTGTCTTAATGTGACAGTAACAGTAAGAGTAACAATCAGATCACTACAGATCACCACAATAAGTAGTGCACAAACAACACACTCTAACAAATTCTATTCAGAAGTGGTGTAAAATATTTTAAATACATCCTTTCTTTGGGTTTTACTAAACTAGATTTGACTAAATCTACTCGAAAAAGAATTACAGCCGAATGCAACATGCTCACTAACAAGCAGAAGCTGGTCAGAAGCTAGCTAAATATCAACCAGTTCGACTACTTCTAGTACAGAGTATCCAATCTGAGACCAGATTTCTGAAAATATTTCATTAAACAAAGTGATTTAATTAAACAGTAGCTACCATAAAGAAATGCAGAGTCACAGATGCTAACCAGCAGATAGCAAACTAGCTAAGTTGATAAAGTTATTAAAATCAACTACTCAGACTGCATTTTCCCTATCAGAAATAATCTGGAAAACACGTTTTTATCCTTTTATCAATCAAAGGAATTCTTTATTAATTTTTATAATTAAGCTCCCTAGGAACCCTGATAAAAAAACAAGCATTGACCAGCATAAGATCCATGCTGGTTTAAGAAGGTGTAGTGCTGGTTTTGCTGGTTGACCAGTATAGCCTTGCTGGCAAAGCTGGTTGCCCAGTATGATCTTGCTGGTTTTGTTGTTCAACCAGAATGTTAAAGTCACCAGCATCCCCAGCAAAGACCAGCATGCACTGATAACAACCATCCAAGAACCAGCAAAGACCAGCATGCGCTGGTCACAACCATCCAAGAACCAGCAAAGACCAGCATATGCTGGTCACCAGAATCCCCAGCAAAAACATGTTCGAAACACAACAAACACTGGTCACCACCAAGTCCAGCATCATGCTGGTCGGTTTTGTTTTGGGGTTTATTTTGAGTGGGGAAGCTAATATGCTTAAAATGGGAAGTAATGGACTCACTAGGGAAATATCATCTTCAGTAGACTCGAAGAAAGACTTTTTTTTTTAACTAAAAGTTTGTCTTGTCTTCTGTTTAATTCTTAAAATCCTGGTGTGGAATCACTAAACAAGTGATACTTAGCACATTGGATTGGAGATAAAATTTTTAAGTATCCCCTTATTTCTGTGAGCAGTATAGAATTTATACTAAATAGTAATCTAAATACTACAAATGTGTTTTAATTGACCTGAAACTGAGCACTGTGGATATGTATTAGCCTATTAAAAGCTAATGCTGAAGCACATACGGTATGTATGAAATGTCACTAGCATATTTCACAGCAGAACATTTCTTCCTCGGATCACAAGATGGACGACCTGCCATGTGGCCCAAAGATAAATGACCTCCTATGGATATAATCCCTTTAAAAGTCTCATAAAGGGGGCATAATCTATAATGCAGTAATAGAGTCTGCATAAGAGAGAAGATTGTACTGATTCGGCCCCGCTTTAGCTCAAAGAGCGGGGGTCAACTTGTTAGAAGGCCTTAATTCACTTTTATGTTTCAGCTTAGAAAGCAAACAGGCCGGTGATATATGCCAGCGGATCAATACCCAAACACGTTTCATGTGACTGGGGTTTTTTTTCAACCCTCAAGAGACCAGTTAATGGACAGAGAGCACAGGGTCGGCTGAAAAAGAACAGGCCTATTTAGAAAAGATAATCAAAACAAATTAGCCAGAGAAACAGTATTACTTAAATGAGATAAGTAATACTGATTTGTAATCAAAATCTTTAAAAAAATGCTCAAGTTTATTAAAAAAATGCGAGACAAAACCAAAGAAACTTCACCTCACAACTTTAGAGATCTACAGTTTGATTCCCGAGCTGAATTCCACTTGCGTGGTGTTTGTATGTTCTCCTCATGTCTGTACGAGTTTCCGGCATTTACTCCAAAGGCATGCGTTAGGACAGGGAACATAAAAAAAAGGTCACCATGGTAAAACTAACGATTTAACCGTTCTTAGATAAATCTGCTCAAATTCCTGCCACTAAGTATCTCTGCTTTATTATAAGTGCATTCATATTAAAACTATAAGGATGTAGTAAAGACCAAAAAAAATTTTTTTTTGCCTTTTTAGTATTTGCCTTGGGAATTTTGGGTCAAAAACGACCAAGGAGGGAATGAAGCTCCAGATTCACTTTGCTTTCAGCATTTTATTGGCACGTCTCGCTGGATCATTGGATTAATTGACTGGACACATAAATGGATGAGGCCATTTGTTGCATGAAGTGGGGTTAAATGTTCAAGCGAATTCAAATCAGTCATTATTGTTGAACCCTGACAAACCAAATTTTTATCTTTACATTAGAAGTATTAAAAGTGACATACAATATGTGTCTTAAAGTTCTACTGCGTAGAAGCATTCACTGTTTTCAACACATTGTCTCAAAATTACCTTTGCATTGCTTTTGCTGAGTTGGAATCTCTGTGTATGTGTGCGAATGTGTGCGTGTCCCTGCGAAGGATTGATAACTGGTAACACTGGGAGTTTCTGAATGGGCAAATCTGCTAATTACAGGTTTAATTAAATAACTGCCTACTTGTAGTGAGACTGTAGTGGCACAGAGGTCTAGGTTTTGGGCTGTTAACCAGAGAACAGCTGGGTTCCAGTTCCAGTACTGCCAAGCTGCCACTGATGGCCAAAACGATTAAAGCCCAATTGTTTGAATTGTATGGTGCTATAAAAAGGCACACAGCATAAGGGCAAATATTAACTGATGTAAATTTAATGTAGTAAATTAATAAACAAATCATGAAAAATCAGAATATAAGCTTGTTGTTATACGTACACCACAACTGATCATGGATCAATATTTCTTAAATAAGGTGCAACTGATGCTTTAACAGGGTGGCACAGTGGCTCGGTGGGTAGCGCTGTTGCTTCAGAGCTAGAACGTCCTGGGATCATTCCTCTTGGTCCTTTCTGTGTGGAGTTTGCTTGTCTGTATGGGTTTCCTCTGAGTCCTCTGGTTTCTTCACACAGTCCAAGATATGCCCTACGATAGATTGGCGCCCTGTCTCGGGTTAAAATTGCGTGGTGCCCTATTTCACCGGCCCCGGCTGTCCATGCCTTTGACACCGGCTTTCCGCGACCCTGTACAGGATCATGTGGATTAGAACGTGAATGCTGCTTTAACGGTATACGTGATCAATAAACAAAATGTTCTTGAGAGGCTGAACCACATTAAATTCGGTTTTAACATGATAGATAGGCAATAAAAGAACTGTAATAAAGACAGACAAGTGTGCGATCTGTGAAAAACAGATAAAGCTCTGAGAACAGCTTGATGGATGGCTGTTGATCTTAACACTGTATTTACGCTCACAGCCAGCAGATGCACAGCGAGGTGAAAATCATTTATGCTAATCGCCGAAAGGGTGTGGAAAACGTTGAGTTTCTCGAAAAAGCAACGACTGAAAAAAATTCTCAGTGAGGGATTTTCCATTTTGACATGAAGTTTTTGTGATTTGTTCCTGGCAGAGTCTTCAAGTGCTAAAACTGTCTTCAAGATAACAGCCGTCGTTTAACAGACTACGTTTTCAGGTTATTAGGAACACTTGCATTGGATCTACAACCATGGATCACTTCAGCTACATCTATAACACAGGCACACTATATTTACTAATATAATGCCTGACTATTGGATATGGAGGGACTGGTGGCTGAATGGTTGGGAAGATAAACTGGGTAACAGATCTTTGTAGGTGGATGGATAGGCAGAAGTAAAAATGACCCTCTACTCCCTTTGTAGTGCACTTACAGTATAACCTTTATAGTGCACTACATATAAAATATGAAATCATCTTGGCTTAAAACAAGTGGCTACTTAAATAAGAGAATAAAACAATGACTTATTGTGTTTTTGGCTGGGTAAAAAGTCCAAAGCTAAAAGTCTTTGAGGTTTTGACAGTAATCAGTATAAGCCGCACATCAAACATGGCAAGCAAGCAAGATGGGTGACTTCAGATTTGTACTACAACTAATCGCCATTGTTCGCCTTGACAAAACAATAAAAGTGATTTGGAATAGCTGAATCGATGAGAGGATGAACAGATTAGCCAGTAAGTGAATGGTAAGCACTGTGAAATTGTAATGGAGGAACAGATAAATGGAGAAACAGACAAGTTGATGGAGTAAGATAGATGATAGATATAGCAATAGACGTGTGGATAAATAGGTTGGATGAACTGGTGGCTGAATTATTGGGCGTGTAAAAGGATGGGCAGATTTATGTACAGCAGGCTGGTTGGATGAGTGAATGGGTGGGTGGATGGATTAATAAATGGGGATGGAGATGACCAGTGGACATGGGTGTATGTGATGGTCCATGCATGGGTGAAACACTGAAAATGAACACTGGTGCCTATGACGCTGTAAAAAACAGTTATTTTACAGTCTGCTAGTAAAATTGTGACGGATTCCACAGTAAAAAACGATGCTGTAAATCTGTATGGTGAATATGAAATTTAAAGGCTCGTAAGGATTTGAGCAGAAGCCAGCTGGTTGGTGTATGGAACATATTTTAACGTGTGCTTTTACACACACACACACACACACACACACACACACACAAAATGCACAGTTCATTCGCTAATGCTATCTTAATTGGCAAAGTTCCATTCTACAAATAAGCATAACACACAATTTTCCAAGAGAATCATAAGGTCCTTTAATGCAAAGCAGCTGCGAGCAAACATTATTGTTTAAATAGTGTGCACAAGCTTTAATTTATTAAAATGATATATTAAATACTTTCCATTAATTACCAAGCTATCAAGTTAATTATGATTTTGAAAAAAATCTGACATTTAACAATAAATAGAAATGTTTCTACAGATTTCATGAAAGCAAAACTATATACACCATCATGGATTAAAAAAATTAAGTTCAGGTTGAACCCTGTTTGTTTTATTCTGTAAGAAGGTGCAGACTTGTACAGCATTACAGAATTAACTGTGGAGTTTGGCAGTAAAAGACGTGTACGTGTGTTTGAAGGGGAGGAAAATGTTTTGAGGACCACTGACCTAAGGCACGTCTTTGCAGGAAACTCATAGGAGGAGAACATACAAACCAAATTCAGATTGAGAATCAAACGATATGAGGTGACCATACTAAGCAGTAGGGTTGATTTAGGGTTATGGTACCACGGATATAACCAGACATCTTTAATCCTGCCTGCAGTTTTATTATTGTGAGTTAAATAAAAATCCTGTAAAGACATCCACCAGTGGAGACTCTGACATTTGGGTTTCACTCTCATATTTCAGAACCAGATGGCATGTAAAATTTAGCTATGCCCGGACTATGACCCCAGTTTTCTCACAGTGGGTAGGTGGAGATGAGTCCATCTGAGCATGTCTCAGTGTCACCTGCTCATTTACTACACCTTAGGTATGACACACTGAGAGTGGGTGAGAGACAGAAAAAAGATGCCAAAGTGTGAAAATATGAAATGCAGGGATAGATGGCTGGGTGATAGAGGGGCAAGTCAGAATTATGCTTAAATAAACATAATATAAATTCAGTATTTGTATATATGAGTACATGGATGATGGAGTAGGTGGATGGTGGAAGAGGTCAATGACTGCATGGAAGTGGGTGACTAGTGAAAGACTGGGTCGTAAGACTGGGTGGGGGATTGGGTCGATGGATGTGTGGAGGAAGATTGGGTGGGTGTCTGAAATGGGCAGTAGATCTGGTGGGTGGATTTAGTGTAGTGTAAGATTGGGTGGATCAGGAGGATGATTAGGTGGGTGGTAAATTGGGAAGAATGCGTGTAAAAAGTTGATAGGTGGAATGCATGTAAGACCGGGTGGATGGAATGGATGGAAGATTTATGTGGAAGACTGGATGGGTGGATTGGGTTATATGTCGAACTTATAATGAATGTAAGGAAGGCTATATAGTTAAAATACTGATGGAGGATGGACTGATAATAAAAGGATGAATATATTATGGATCTAATGGTGGATAAATATAGATGAATATAGTGGGTGGATAGATGATCAATAATGGATGGATGAATCGGTGTATCGATGGGTGGAATGAGAGGGTGAATGGATACATATAAATATAGATGTATAGATTGTTTATATGGATGAAGGGGTGGATGAATACTCGCATGGAGGAAATCTGACAAAGAAATAGAATGAAAGGTCAATACACTTATGAATGTATAGTTGGATGGATTGATTAATGGACTTATACATGGAAGCATGGGTGGATGGACAAATGTAATGAATATAATAACGGATATAAGAAAGGACAATACACTGGATTGATAACTGCCTGATGGACAGAATGATGGGTTGACTAAGGTACTAAAGTAACCTTTATAAAGATAAATATATTAATTGATGGACTGATGGATGTGTGGATGAACGTACTGATTGATTAATATTGGATGAATGCATAAGCAGAAAAATGTGTGATACAAGACAGAAACGTAGGAAAATGCATTATGGATGAATTAATGGATGGATGGGATAGGGTTCTCAGGCTGGGGGTTCTCATGTGGGGCAGTTACAGGGTGCCAGGGAGGATCCAGCCTGTAATCTCCAGGACGGAGTAGATCAGCTTTTGGGTGTGGGAAAGATGTTTTTGGGTTACATGGGATGAAATGGGAAATGGGATGGAAAAAGTGTTGGGTTGTGTGGAGTGGATGACATGGGGTTGAGGTATATGACAACAAGACAGAATGGAGTTTAGGTACTTTGGGATGGGGTGCAGATGGTGTACAGTAGGTTTTGAAGTGCAGTGGTGGTTTCCCAGACTACAGAGGATCAGGTTTTCATTCTCACACAGGTACAGAACCCGGTTATTAAGGTGGAACGTGTGACGTGTCATTCTGTAACTATTAATAAGAAAAGTCTAATTTCATATGCATGTGGCCTGAAGGGATTGCAGCTGAATAACGAGAGTGTGATCAGCTTTGCATGGGTCCAGAACAAATGTCTACCCACAGTGTTATTCCAAATAGGCTCAGCCCTTTGTAGCTCGACAACCTGACAGTACGGCCACAAAAAATGTACATTTACCACTCATAAGAAAGTCAGCTTGAAGTGATGTGAGGCATCTTCTCCGTATACCAAACCCTCCATCCTCTAATCTGCGCCCTCCTGTGATATGAGGGGTTTAATTAGCTTTAATGAGAGCTATAGAGAAACGATCATGGTAGGTGGCTCTTTATGGCAGGCAGCATCTGGATGCCATTGCTTTTTACGTTCTCAAACAGGGTAAATGTCATTTTAAGTTCCTCCACATATTACCCCGGCACCTGCTCAACCAGCAAAGTCGAGCCCTATAAAGCGCAGTCGTGATACTCATTTGGAGGTTGAAAATAATTAATGCTTAATCAAGTCAATCCGGTCGAGCCTAGGTTCGAGGCACCGTGGGCTTTGATCAGGTGCGGGTCCGAGTCCTGGGAGGTTGTGGTCGGCGTAGGCCCGAGACCCGGTTTTGACAATACTAGAGTGGGGCCATTCAAAATGAATGGGGATATTTTTTAAAGAGT
>JAUZSU010024964.1:0-10620 GCA_034780255.1 Parotocinclus maculicauda | reverse complement strand
GAACTTGTTTTTTACAGTATTATGCTTTGCATGCTGAGTACCTATACATTGTGTTGTAGATCATTTCGAAAAACTTGGTTGCAAATTTGTTTTTCAATGAAAGTTCGTAGGTAACAGTAGTTCTTGTTTGTACGTTCGCTATACATGTAAATCACACAATAATGGTTTAATAAACATTTAATTTGTTACATAACATGTCCTGTCTTGTAACACAGGGCATTTCGTTTAATCGGACCAGCCGCTTATTAGGACCAAAATGATCACGTCCCGATTGTGGTCCCAATAACCGGATTCGACTGTAGTTAATGTTCAAATGGATAAACTTGATTGTTTTTGCAAATATTCCCATACTTTGTATTTGATGCCTGGATATTCCACTGGTGAGTGTCAAGATTTGCGTATAAAGGGAGCATGCAAGCAAGGATAGGGCGAGGTTCTGCAACTGTGGGGTAAAACTAAATTGGTATCTGATAATCCTTTGGATAGTTGGATGCGATATTACAGCACTGCAATGTTTATTTAAGAAGGGAAATTAGTTCGGAATATTTTGGTATAAATTATGAGGCATAATGTTTTTTGTTCTGCAGGGATTCTGAGATACAGGGTGGATTTTCAAGGCATGGACTACCAGGGAGACGAAGACGATGTCTTCGACTTGGATGACTACTAAGTAGTCGGGGTTGACAAGTGGAGGAATTTTAGCGACCCTTACGCCCCGTGCCATGGGGAAGCCAAATAACGGCGAGGAGTGTGCAGGGAGGAGGGGCCGGTCCGTGAGAGCGTATGCATCCCTGACCTTAAACAAACGGCGACTGGACGGCGGCCTGCACCTTGTACCTACGGTTAACGCCTCGCCTGGACGTCGGCCCTCCTCTCCAGTCTCGTACCATTTCTCTGGCAGCAGCAGCTGCTGTGCTGGTTTTATCAGTTTGACCATTTTAGTGACCTGCGGTTGACACCGCCCTGAGCCGCCCCATTTTTTCTAAAGGATCGTGGAGAAGTCCGATCACCCGTCTTGTGCTGCTGAAGTCACGAACGCCGACATTTCTGCCTCGGAAGCGCCGGTGCGACTTGAGTGCCTGAATCTCTGACCTTCATCAAAGTTAATCAAAATTTGGACTTTATTATAGTTTTGTGCGATTTGGATTACGTAGGAGGAACCGAAATTTATAATTTTGGTCTCAAAGACACTGATAAACAGAAAGAAAGGGGGAAAAAAAGACAAAGTGAGACGTGAGGCAGCAAGAGAACCAAATCCCAAAGAAAGGGAACAACAAATAAACATAGATTCCTATTATAAAATAATCGTATTTTGCGTATTCTCTCGCAATCTCTCTTACGCAATCCATCGGTTGTTTTGTATGAATTTGTTTTGTGAGGTCACAGATATTAAACGTTCTCATAGTTGCACACCTCCCTCTCCCTGTCTCATTACTGCTCAGCTTCCATCCTGTGAGATAAGAGTCAGGGGTTTGAATGCCTGCACTGCAACACACACTGTCACCCTTTGGTCACCCACAAACGCTGCCTGTTACATTACGGATTCACCAAACAGGGAAGACCTCTCATGGAGAGAATATACCAAACTTCACACAGTCACACCTCTAGGTTAGACTCAAACGCTCCTCTTGCTCGTTCAGTCCCTTTGTTATCCTACAATCAGGGACCAAGTTACCAAATTCCACACCTGTTACTCAGAAGCGAGCACTAAGGCCAGACTTTTATTCTTGCTTGTTTTGCGGATCCGCCGACGATCATATTTAAAGAATACAAATATATATATATATATTTTTTTTTATTTTATTTATTTTATTTATTTTTTTTTGCATTTTTTGAAGCCACAGTAGCACCAATGGTTGAAATTAATTTAGCTTTTTCCGCCCTCCGGTGGAGAGCCAACAGTTTTCTTCTGTTAATTAAATTTTTTTTTCCAGATTCACTTTAATTTAATTGTCGGTCAAATAAATGTTATTTTTAAATAAAAAAATTTTATTTCTTCCTCCTTCCTTGTATTGAGTCCACATAGTCCCCGAGAAATTAATATGTGCTGAAAAATTTTTCCTTCCTCAGTAGATTCTTAAGTAGGGACATCAGAGGAACAAGCAATTTAAAAAGTGGCCTAAGATTGAGTAACTTTTACACTACAGTTCAACTCATTTCAACAGGGCAGCCTTAAAAAATACCGGGTTGAACACGAGTGAGTGTTAAAACACGAAGAATAAAAACAAAACTGCAACCCATGATAGGATCCCCAGGTCTACCTCCTGCTTCCCAAACAGTCCTAAGGGCACAAATGCACAAAAAATATTTACATTTACGGCATTTAGCAGACGCCCTTATCCAGAGCGACTTACAACTCATACAGTCTTACAATTCAAGCAATGGTGGGTTAAGGGTCTTGCTTTAGGACCCAACTGTGGCAGCTTGGCAGAAGTGGGATTTTAACCCAGGACCATCATGTTCATTCAGTCCCAAATATGATGGTTTATACACTAAATAGGTATAGGTAATCTAACACAAGTGGTTGAGCAAGGAAGAACAAATGAACACTAAATATTTGTATTAACTAAAAACATTAATATTAAAATATACTGCTCTCTAAATTAAATATTCCCTAATTAATAATCCCCTCATTTTTGTAAGCAGTGTACACAGCTGACTTATCATGCCCTTTATGACTTTATGACTGAATTTATAAATAATTTTTTTTTGCCGAAATATTGTGCATTTTGACTTGTGGAATACCAACTGTGGCATCAGTGGCATAAGGCCAGACTTTTTTGATTGCTTCTTTCGCGGATCCGCCGACAATCATATTTGAAGAATACAAAAAAAAAAATAGTTTTTTTGGTATTTCTTGGATCCGTCGCAGCACCAATGGTTGAAATTAATTAATTAAATAAATAAATAAATAAATTATTTATTAGCTTTTTCCGCCCTCCGGTGGAGAGCCAACGGTTTTCTTCTGTTCCTTAATTTTTTTCCAGATTCACTTTTATTTAATTGTAGGATAAATAAATGTTATTTTTAAATAAAAATTGTTTTTTATTTCTTCCTCCTTCCTTGTATTGATTTCACATAGTCCTCAAGAAATTAAAAAGTTCTGAAAAATAAAGATTTATTTTTATTTTTTTTAAATTCTCCTCAGTAGATTCTTAATTAGAAACATCCGAGGAACAAGCAATTAAAAAAGTCTGGTCTAAGTGATGTGATGTCACTAAGTTTTTGCCAATAAATATTTTTAATGAATTAATTATTCTCATAGGGAGTCTCCAAGGACAAACGGTTGGGACCCGGTGCTCTAACGATGCAGTATAGAATTAAATATATGACCATACCACACTACACCAGTAAGACCATGGTTATATCTGGTCGACGTTCTTACACCTCACTTTTGGACGCACAAATAAAAAAGAGACCATAACGAATTTGAACAAAATGGTGAATGAAACGGCTGTTCATCACAAAACAAATAAACAAATGTTCCCTGGCTCACCCACCCAAACAACAAAAAACCAACCACTGGTGGAATCAGAATGATGTTTACAAAGTCCTCATTAAGGAAAGAAAGTAGATAACAGCACACACACACACACACACACACACTGGGCCGCAGTGAAAATGCAGAACTTCCCAGTTCATAGATAAGAGCCAGAGAGAAAGCAGGAGATAGGCAGTGTGTGTGAGAGAGAGAGAGAGAGAGAGAAACACTCCACAAGACCAAGAGATGCCACAGTGGAGCACAGAGAAGCCAAATTGCTCAGGCATCAAATGCAAATGCAAACCTGAAGGTATAGTCAGAAAGAAACGTCTGAGATCTGGAGCATGCGAAGCCTGACTGGTGACCAGTGTAGAAATCCTGGTCCTGCAGCTCAGCCCTAGGACTTCATCAGGAACTTCCAGAACCAGCAAGTGCACAAAGGATCTTCCCCCCAAACACCTTTCAGCTTGGATTTACCATTTCTCCTCTGGATATACTCCTACTCTTGTGTTCTGGTCTAAAGCTGAAGATATTGGACAGTGGTGCATGCAGTGGTCCGTTCCCTTACCTCTAACCATGGCTGGAACTGGGCTGTGGAAACATTGGTCGAGCATTAACGTCCATGGACTCGCCTCCTTCCTCCTGTTCGTCCTGGGGCTGCTCTCCGGAGATGGCAGCCCCATCGGCTCCCCAGTGAGACACCAAGTCGCCCCCGGGCTGGATGACGGGCGTGGGGGGGTTGTGGACCCGTCTTTTCTGGAGCAGAACAGCGAGGCGGATATGCAAAACCTTCTGGAGAACCTGCGGGGTCAGTTCCTGCGCACCTTCAACCTGTCGGGGAACGGACCACCCTTGCAACCCGGAGCACCTCGGGTGGAGCCGCCGGAGTACATGCTGGAGCTGTACAACCGGTTTGCTAACGACAGGACGTCAATGCCGTCTGCCAACATCGTACGCAGCTTCAAAAACGAAGGTAGGTGTTCGGGACGATTGTTTCTGAAAATCATTTGCATGACCTGGACCGTTATTGATTTAAAATTGATTTCAAACCGGTTTACTGCCTTTCACAGAGTCTGCCCCGAGCAACGTGGACCGTGACGGTGTGAGGCGACACCCGCTCATCTTCAACATTTCCATCCCTCACCATGAACGAGTCATGGCTGCGGAGCTCCGTCTCTACACCCTGGTGCAGATCGACAGGCACCTTTATGCCGGCATCGACCGCAAAGTGACGGTTTATGAGGTGGTGCCACGGAATGACAGCTGGCCGACGCACAAGGACGACTACGGACAAGGAGAAGAACTGGACCAGCTGGTGGAGCTGGCCTCGCGTCAGGTTTACGGAACGGACAACGGATGGGAGACATTTGACATGACCGGCGCCGTCCAGAATTGGTGCCAAAACGACCATGGCACAACCCACAGGCTGGAGGTGCACATTGTGAGTCTGAACTCCCACAACAGTACAGAAGTCGAAAGTCCCAGCACGGGCGGGGACATGGAAATCGACACGAGCCCAGAAGAGAGGCACAAACCTCTCGTAATCGTCTTCTCTAACGATCAGAGCCCAGATCACAGAGGGGAGAAACAAGAGTTAAGCGAAATGATCAAGCACGAATTGCCCGACCCGGGTCCGAATGAAAACCTGGATCTGGATCTCATGGACCTCTGGGGGGAGCTGGGGACAAATAAAGGAAAGAGTGTGGAGATGGACGAAACGGATGAAGAAGCGCTCCTCCAGATACGGTCCAACCTCATCTACGACACAGCCTCCAGGATCCGAAGGAACGCCAAGGGCAACCAGTGCAAGAAGAGCTCGTTGTATGTCGAATTTAAGGATATTGGTTGGGACTCCTGGATCTTAGAGCCTCAGGGCTACGAGGCGTATGAATGCACAGGGGTCTGCACCTACCCCCTGACCAAACACGTCACTCCGACCAAGCACGCCATCGTGCAGACGCTGGTCAGCCTCAAAAGTCCAAAGACGGTCTCTAGAGCCTGCTGCGTCCCCACTAAGCTCGATCCCATTTCTCTTCTGTATCTGGACGATGCGGGTGTGGTCACCTACCAGTATAAGTTTGAGGGCATGGTAGTGGCCGAGTGCGGCTGCAGATAGTCCTGAAACGGATTTGACTCACTGGGAAATAGAGGAGACATTTCAATGTCATAATTCCACAGCAAGTGGGCTGTTCCTTTGTAACGTCTTAATGGGAACCGAGACGCTTTGTGACTTGCTTTTCTTGATGATTTGACCTGTTAAAGGGGAAATGAAATGAGACAGAAACTGGAATCTCAATATTTCACTAAATTTTGACTTTCTCATAGCAGACTAAGAAGAAGATGGAGCGTTTATCTCTTGTAACGCAGCTACACCTTCTGTTTTGTTTTGTTTTTTCCAAAGTAAATCTGTTTTAGGTCTTTCTTGAACCGTCTGTCTCGTCAACAGGGAATCTGTGGCTTTCAGAATCCCTGTGAACTCCAAACACTGTAGGGTCGTCCATGTGACCCTGGCAGAGGCCTGTTAAAACCGCCAGGATCCAGTCTCCAGCACCACAACAGCATCCCTCTCTGCCCTGTGTCAATACAGAGCTTCCTGCTTGTGATATGGCCCATCCAAGGCAAAGCAACGTGGTTATCTGGGAGGTCTTTTAGGAGAGGAAATGTGGGAAGTTAACCAGAATGATCTAGTCTGAGATGTTCTGCCGGTCGCTGAGAAAACCTCTTGGCTGGACGTTTCTGTGAGTGCCATGGAAAGTTCCCGAAGAGTCCGAGTGTTAGGTGACAGGATTTTAAAAAACAAATGTTCCTCCGTGGCGCACATGGCCAGATTTACGAACTCTTCTTTAAGGACCTTTTGCTCTTCCTCTGAGCGGCTTATTGTCTTATCTTCTTTTGTTTTGTTTGGTTCATTTCTCTGTGAACGTTTTTATTTTGCCCGCCTTACCTCAGCACTTGCTTTTACGTGTGTAGTTTGCAAAGAAAGCAGCACTTTGAGTACAGTCGCTGTACTATCAGGCCCAGATCAGCAGATGGAGGAAGTCGCTGACGGTCTTTCCAATGTCCAAGGCACGCCAAACTGCATCATAGGGGTAATGCGATTGTGAGGTAGAGGCGTAGGGGTCAGGGGGTTATCGGAGTTCTGTTGCCTCGCATGGCGTGCAAGCTAGGCTCCCATGGCTCGAGCAGTCGATGATAAGAAGGTGTTGGGGCTGAGAATGGCCATTCCAAGCAGCTCGAGAGGTGGAAGCGAGGACTATCAAAATTCCAACAGGGCTCAAACATTTACTTTACCCTCTCACCCCAACCTGGTCTAACACACGGTCTGAGGCCTAACACAACAGACCCAGCATAATGAACAAGTTTACTGCTCACAATAATTATTAACCCATAATGAAATATCCCCTCGTTTCCGTAAGCAGCGTAAATGCTAATTTCTCCACCTCAGTGGGAACCTTTGTAGTTAGTGGAAACCTCAGAATTATTTAGGATAATATGGTTTCTTACTATATTAGTCGTGTACTTTGTCTATAAATTATGTACATGGTGAGACTTTCGCTAACCAGCAGCTTCACTGCATCGCTCGGCACGTTCATATCTTTTGTTATACTGCTTAATAAGGATAAAGGTTTTTGTTTCACTAGGTTGCTTGTTGATTTTGTGCCTCCCAAGACCACTGTGAGAAACAGAGACTAGAAACTATATCCAGCGCAAGATTTATGCCAGACTGAACCATCTGAAAATGTATCTTACATCATGGAGAACCCGAACTCTGATTTTTATAATGCTGCTTTTAAGAAAAAAAGCCTATTTATTGAGATTAATTTATTAATTTTTATTCTGTTCTTTGACTTTGTAAAGCATAACATGTAAATAAATTCAATATATAAATCCATTACGTGAGTTTATATTAAACGTACACCTCTGACGCCAAATGTACATACACCTATTCTGCTTCACTAAATTAACTTGGTTGTAAAGCTGTCATTTTGGGAAGCTCCTCAAACCCCACTCTTAATCCAGCCCACCCATTCACCCGGACCACTCCAAAACACCACATATTTTAGACATGACCTGTCCAGGGCTCGTTATTTAAACACGGCTTGAAGGGGAGTCATTTATACCGGCTAGCTTTCCCGTTTGGGATAGCACTCTAGCTATCTGTTTCCAGGACTCATCATTTACACGTGTCCGGCTGACAGGATAATGACTGTACTACATGACCTGTTAACTTACGCAATTGCTTCCTGTACAGCTTCTTTTGTTGGAGGCTTTGGGGACTTTTTACAGGCTTTGGTGATAGATATTAGTGCAGAATTCACACTGTCACCTTTAACAGCTGTAAATAAACCATATATGAGAGAAAATATGTCTGCGATGTCTTTATTTTTAGCGTTTGAACTACAAGTTGCAAATCCGTCAACCCTGTCACACGGCAGACGGCCACAGCTAAGGCCACTCGATGTTTTGTGTCTGATGTGTTGTGAAATCATGTGAACATCTAAATATAACGTTTCAGGGTTCAAAACACCATAAACTCCCTCTTTAGGTCCCCCTAAGCCTTTGAGCTTTTCTCATTAATGACTTATTTCCATCTGCACAATGTCAACTTGGGATAACTCCAGCGCTGCTATGTTGACATGGGAAGTTATTAGCATGTGCATGGGATACACAAACAACACAACAGGGTTCAAAAGTCTTACTCCACAACCAACAGTGCTGCTTTTTGAACACTGGGGGACAATGATTATTGGGTATGATAGAACAAAATGTATATTTAATAGGCAGATCTGTGTATAAGTATAATGCCCTGTTTCCCTACTCACGCTAGCTGATAGAAATTAGCATAATAGCATAAGAACTCCTTTTAAAAATCAACTTTACCATAAACCAGTCTAGCCATATAAACCAGGTACTCGTTAGTAGAGCAAAAGCCAAACATCTGGTATAGTGAATCTTAAATTATAACGATCTTGAGCACTGGGGCACACTAGTTAGCTAGTCGGATTTCATTAGCTGTTGGTGGACGTAAATGATGATACCAGTGGGTAGCAGTGAAAACATAAAAAGTGCTGTAACCCATGGGTTTAAAACTCAAATTTATTCATTTAAACCGGTCTCCAGCGCCACCTTCGTTCTTTGGTGCTATTACTGTGAAATTTACGATTTATGCGCATTCTGTGCGCATTCTCAATATGGTGAGTTTACGTTTAGCCAAATCAGGCTTACAAAAGATTATTTACGATCTACAGTGCAGGGAACAGAAGAACGTTTGGACTATAACCTTTTTTGACTGATTTCCATAAACTTTAAGGTCTCAAACGCGTCTTTGTGGTGTAAAAAGATCGAGGTGGCGTTCGAGAAAGGTGAATATATTCTTAAAGAAGAGCAGGTAGGTGTGCATGTATTATTATTTGTGTTGCCCTGGACTGGATGAATAATAATAATGCTCTGTTTGGGGATTGTTTCAGAGGTACAGGAGTGTGTTTTGGGGGTTTGTGTAGGTGGGTGCATACCTGGGTTTGGTTACCTTTGTAAAGGGTTTTGTCCCAGGTGTGTGTTCTGCACACCAGCCCTGCTTTTCTTTGGTTTAGTAGTGTTTTTGAGCAGGACAGCATAATTTGATATAGTCTTGTGTATTTCGGATTGTCACGTGTTGTTTATGTCTATTCAAATGTTCTTAAAAATCATCCTATTACACCAGACTCACTACCTCCTAATAAATGTTGTACTGATTAGGTGATCACCTGAGTCACATGGTATTTATTGAGGAACAAGATGAGAAATGTGTGATGGATATACTATAATATTCCTTTCTGAACTTAAACCATTAGCGTAGTTTTATTTACCATGAGTAGGAATGTTTTCTTTGTATGAAGGTAAATGATATGTTTTGTGTGTAATTTAGAAGATTGTCCCATTTCACGCAAACACATACAATAACTGTAAAAAACCCAAACCAAAGCAGAAAAACTGGTTTAAAACCTTCTGTATGAACCGCTGACCATTAACCAGTAAGTCCTGACCTATCAGATAAACATTTGTGAATCATCATGAATCAAGTTTTAAGGTATGAAACATTTGCAGGCGAGTGTTAAGATTTTATAAATAAATAAACAATAAATAATATACAAATATAATTTGGCCGAGGTGGTAAACTTGGGCAAAAGGGTTTATTTACAAAGATTTATTTACATACAGCATTGTTTACCTGAGATCAGGTCATAAGGGTTACCATTACCATCTGAACTCCCCTTGCAGACATGCCCAGTCTTCTGTGTTGTTTGTTTGTGTGTGTGTGTGTGTGTGTGTATTACTAAATGTAGCTGTGTGGTTGTTAGCGCTTTCCTGCAGTCCCACACGTAGCACACTATACTCTCTGGAAATAAGAGCGTACCCTCGTGACGTCCCTGATGACGAGCAGGCCCTCTATCATCCTCCTCATCAGGTTATCTCACTCGCCTCGGTGCATCCCGCCTCGGGCTGAATGGGATCGAGGAACCTCGACCCACAGCCACACGTCCCTCCTGCTCAATTAAGGGCAATTACAGCATTTCCTCAGCATCTGTAAATAACGGTGGTGCAAGAACTTCTGGCTGGTGTTCACATAAAAACATCTTTCTGGTAATTACATTTATTAATTAATAAACATCCGAAGATGCAAGATGGATTGTTAGAAGGAAATCCACCACCTATCAGATGTGATGGAGTCACCTGGAGGAGGGGTGAACATTCTGTGCATGAATGTCCTCATGTTTGGTGGTCTGCTAGACCTCTGTGTTTTGTGGGTGGATGTGGTGTTGTGACTGATGGACTGATACGGAGTGTGATGTAGAAAGAGGAATAGGGTGGCACGGCGGTGTAGTGGTTCGATTCCGGCGTCTGAGTGGGTTTCCTATTGTGTTTGTGCGTTAGGTAAGAGCCAGACCAATAACCAACTCCAGTGTTACACCAGCTGTACTTCAACAAATCCAAACTGTACACGATATTAAAGGCCAAACCTTTTTATTGCTTGTTTCGCGGATCCGCTGACGATCATATTGAAAGAATCCAAAAAAATGTTTTTGTTTTTTTTTGTATTTCTCGGATCTGCCGCAGCACCAATGGTTAAAATAAAAAATTTTAAAAAACATTTTTTTTTT
>JAUZSU010024953.1:0-10620 GCA_034780255.1 Parotocinclus maculicauda | reverse complement strand
AATGAACAAAGTTCGTAAGCAACAGTAGTTCTTGTTTGTACGTTTGCTATACATGTAAATCGCACAATAAAGGTTTATTAAACATTTAATATGTTACATAGCACGTCCCGTCTTGTAACATACGGCATGTTTGTTTAATCGGACCAGCCGCTTATTAGGACCAAAACCATCGCATCCCGATGTGGTCCGATTAACCAGAATAGACTGTAAATACATAATAAGAAACATTGAACATATAGACATCTAAAGATAGGTTAAAAATAAAATTATAATAATAATAAAATATAAAAGTATACAAGTAAAGTCATTTAGTGTATGTGTGTAATGGGGGTAGTACAGTTTACCACAGTATAAACAGTAATTACCAGTTGTGCAAAATAAAGAAGATGGCTGACGTCAGGCATAAGGACAGTGTCATGGAGTTTTTAATTTGCTGGACTGAGAGGAGTTGAACAGTCTTTTTTGGCCTGTCGGACAAAAAACTTCCTATATCTGTCCGTGGTGCATGACTGGGACAGCAGTCTGCCACTGAATGAGCTCCTCTGCCTGGTGATGGTGCTGTGCAGAGGATGATGAACATTGCCCATGAAACATTGTCTTGCGCCAAAAGCGAAGGCACACTAAACCAATCCTATCACCTCGGGTTCAGCCATACCTTTACCCCTCTACAAAGGAGCAAATTGAAATTTTTCCTTTAAAAGTTTTTTAAAAGTTACTTGAATTGCAGTGCTACCAAATGACCAAAAGAGGCACCACTCTTAAACAGCCCTTAAATAACCTTTGGATTAGTGTCTCTTGTCAACCCTCGTCATTGCTGTGCCTGCTGGGTGCTGCACACTCATGCGAGCTAGGGATAGTAGCCCTTATCCCTGCACAACTTCTACACCGTCACAGCTTAGTGCCTGACTGTAGTAACAGGATGCATCCTAATAACTGTCACAATAATTACATAATCATCTAATTGTGATTATTTAAGATAATCACAATTCACTGAAATTATCGCAATTATGTAGGACTACAGGAAAGTTTCACGGGTAGATTTCTGCAGCATGCAGAATGTTAATATGATGTATTGGGCTGAGGCAACTAAGTTTGAATAAAATGATAGAATAAATGCATTCATTGAGACATAATGGTGTTATGAAAAAAGTCTGAACTTCTAACATGATTAGAGGGCAGTGCTGAGTAATGTTGGTGTATTTGTTAGCTGTGTGGTTAATTATAGAGTTATGGCAAATGTACTTGCACAATTATTTTTGCTGCTATTTTCATAGCAAATGCATTTGCATTTTTAGTTTTGAATATTTGTCGGCATATCTAACCATACTAACCATGTTCATCAATCACACTGATCAATATTTTGAATTAAGCTAGATTTTTGCATCAGTCTGAGGTTTTGGACCCGTCTTACACTCTCTCGATTCTGTTTCCTAAAATTCAGTGCATAGTTTCATGTGGCATCAGCAGGCACAAGCAAAAAGGAGCATAGCACTGGCAGACTGTGCCCTTCAGTTATCTAAAAAGACTTACTGATGCCATCAGTATCTATGATTTGCTATGTATGCTTTTCTATTGTGTAGGGAGGCTGGTCATTTATCAGGTACTTCTACTATACAGGTACACTTTGCAGGTACATAAATGACTGCCTATACTCCATCTGTGGCACAATTCGTCAGGCTCTTCTGTCCAATCTATCAGTGGAAGTGTACCTAATAAATTGGCAACTAAGTAGCAATTACTTTCAAGTTGGTTCTGATCTCGCCATTTCGTCCCTGTAACTGCCTGCAATGATCTGTCATATTTGGCACCTGTCTTCTGCTATCATTGCCTTAATGCACCTCAGAAGGAGAAGCTGCCAATACAAATGCATCTAGCTAAATAATATGAAGGCAAAAATATGATGGAAGCCACGTGGAAGTGTGCCGTAGCACCCATGCTCCCTGCCTAATCATGATTGTGCCTCTCTTGGCCTAGCCAGGTTTCATCATACTCTCTCTCTCTCTCTCTCTCTCTCTCCAATGGTCTGTAATTAGTCCCCCCATGGGATTGAGAGGTGTAACTCTTCAGTGTTTACAAAGAAGCCGAGTGGTGAGACTCAGTAAGACCTGAACAAAAGGAAATTGCAAAAATATGATTCAGTATGACTCAGGTCATACAGCTTAAGTAACTCAGATCTATTACACTAGTGTAAGACCCCAGAATCAGAGACAGTTGAATGCTGGTTCAGCATATCTTAATGGGGTCTGTAGATTAATCCGTAGTTTAAGTCAGTAAACCAATGGGCATCATGGTAGGGATTTCAAGGTTCTAACAGTGAATGTATAAATTGCTGACAAAAATTATGGGATATTTAATTAAATGATATTTCATTTTGAAATTTGACATTTTTGTGAGTAGTATATATACCCTTGCTGGCCAATTTATTAGATACAACTTGCCCATTTTGCAATCCAGAACTGCTTTAACTTTTTGGGGCATTAATTCAACAAGGTGCTGTAAGAGATTTCAGTGCATCTCAACATGATAGCATCAGACAGTCGCTTAGCTTTCTTAGCTGCACATCCATGCTTCTCCAATTCCAACACATCCTAAGTGTGTTCTTTTGGATTTGGATCTAGTCACTGTGGAGTCCATTTGTTTTACAAATTTGAGTACAATGAACTCATTGTCGTTTTCGAGATGATCAGAGCTTTGTGCCATGGTGCCTTATCCTGCTGGAAGTAACCATCAGAAGATGGGACACAGTGGTCATAAAGGGATGGACATGATCAAAAAGTGAAAGTGTCCCAAGAAAATATCATCCACACCTTTACACCATTGCAAGCCTGAACAGATGATACTAGGCAGGATGAATTCATGTTGTTTACGTCAAGTTCTGAAACTACCTTCTGAATATTGTAGCAGGACTCATCAGACAAGGCAGCATATTTTAGATCGTTTTTGTCCAACTTTGATGAACATTGGTGCTGCTCTAAAGTATCTGCTTCAAAGTCTAATGTGCTGTGTTCAGAGATGCTCTTTTACAGTGGCTTCTAAGTTGCTATTCACTTTATATCCGTTTGAACCAGTCTGGTAATTTTTACCCACAATGTTTGTGCATTTTTCCGCTCAGTTAATATTTTCTCACGTTTGGACCATTCTCTGTAAACCCTAGATATTGCTGTGTGAAAATCTCTGTAGATCATCAGTTTCAGACATACTCAGACCAGGCCATCTTGCACCACAACCATGCTATGCTCAAAGTCACTTAAATCACCTTTTCCCCCATTCTGATGCTCGATTTGCACTTCAGTATGGCTACATGCCTACATTTAGTAAGGAATCAGCCTGGGCTTTCCACAAACATTAGATAATCGTGTTCTCTAGAGCCCTCTAATGAACAAGGGTTAGCTCTTCACCTCAACCACCATCCCCCGCAAATAAAACTGCATTTTTGTGGAAGTTATCGCATTTAACTATCCTAAAATATCTAAACAGAAATATTAACAGAATAATAACAGATTTTACAGTATCTCACAAAGTGAGTACACCTCTCACATTTTTGTAACTACTTTATTACACCTTTTCATGGGACAACACTGAAGATGTGACACTTTAATACAATCTAAAGTAGTCAGTCTACAGCTTGTATAACAGTGTAAATTTGATGTGCACTCAAAATAACTCAACATACAGACATTAATATGTAAGTGATATGGACAAATTGTGCCTAATGTATTACTATTTTGTGTGGCCACCATTATTTTCCTGCCTTAACTCTCTTGGGCATGGAGTTCACGGGAGCTTCACACGTTCCCACTGGAATCCTCTTTCACCACACAATGGAGCTGGTGGATATTAGAGACCTTGTGCTCCTCCACAGATGCTCAATATGGTTTAGGTCTGGAGACATGCTCGGCTAGTCCAGCACCTTCACCCCCAGATTCTTTAACAAGGCAGTAGAATACTGCCCTGTGGCCCAGAGGATCATGCTCTGCTTCAGTATGTCACAGTACATGTTGGCATTCATAGTTCCCTCAATGAGCTATAGCTCCCCACAGCTGGTAGCACTCATGCAGCCCCAGATCCTGACATTCCCACCACCATGCTTGACTGTAGGCAGGACACACTTGTCTTTTTACACCGCAAATTGTTGCCACTACACACACTTGGCACCATCTGAATAAAATAAGTTTATCTTGGTCTCATCAGACTACAGGACATAGTTCCAGTAATCCATGTCCTTAGTCTGCTTGTCTTCAGCAAACTATGGGCTTTCGTTTACATTATATTTAAAAAAGGCTTCCATTCTGTGATGACAGCTTTGCAGACCAATTTGATACAGTGTCCAGCAGATGGTCTGAGCACTGACACACTGACCCCCACCCCTTTAACAACAATTCTTTATTTCAGATCTTTGCCATGAGATGCCACGTTGAACTTCCAGTGACCAGTATGAGACACCAACAAGGCGCACGATAATGGGAGGGAAAATTTGGGCACAATTGTCTCAAAATTACTGTAAAGATTCAAGCACAGCTAAACATAGTATTTTCATTTGCAAAGACATTCTTTGAACATCAAGTTAAAAACTCAATCAAGAGTTTTTGGAGAAACTAAAGAAACAAACGCATACAAAATCAATCAAAAAGCACAAATAAAAAAACTGAAAGTATGGAGTATGAGCAAGGTCAAACAGAAGTCACAGCATTAATGACACGTACGTTCACAATATTGGTGAGATTTTTAGTATTTGTAGTCCGTAAACAGGTGCTGCATATGGGAGACACTTGAGAGCAATTCATTAATTGTGATTAACTCCGTTATCTGTAGTTTCTGGTTTACTTTCTTCAGTGGATTTTTTTATGTTACAGCTCTTCTTTTTGCCATTCACCTATTCGAATCTGAATGTGTTATCAGGGTGCTACTTGACGACAGCACCGTTCTTTTTATCTAATCTTCCTTAGCGTACTCAGAGTCAGCGTCAATCTTTGTTGACAGATGAGCAGCTTTCATTTGAGGGGCTGATAACTCCCTGTTTGTGAATGTGTGCCAGCATAGGCAAACTATTTTGCCACCTATGTATTGCAAGCAGACAAAAGTAAATAAATAAGAAGGGAAAAACAGAACCAGGCTTGTGATGGTGCAGGTTAATCTACAGGCTTATATTTCCCACCAATATTAAGCTTGACTTTATTCCCTTCAGTCGACCTGCGAAGTCATAAAATGTTTTTCCACCACACTGGGCTTGTTTGCTCCTAAGAACATTCCTTTGTTTTATATGGATGCTGGATTGAGCAGCAAAATTGAGTCAAACAGAGCATCAAATCAGCATTGCTGTAAATCAGTCAGTTCTAACAGAATCTCTTATTCACTAAGACGAAGCATAAACTATGAATCATTGTCACAAGAATCACAGTAAGATGAGTGGCATGCTCTTTTTCTGTGATCTTCATTTAAGTCCAGACAAGCCATCTATGCTAAATTTAAAATTAGATGTATTAACTGGACAGATGCTTTCATTTATTTTGACTTAAAGGGAGGCAGAATACACGTAAGGGACTGTAGTATGGGACTGACTGGGGATTTCGGGACCAAGGTGCAGAGTAGTATTGGTTTCAGTCATTAGGTACTCTGGAGGTGAAATCAGTATGTTCCAGTATGTATGTGAAACATTCATCTGTCTGTGGCACACCAGGGGCAGAATGGAAGGTGTTAAACAGAGTTAAACATATATTATTTCATAAAATTTACAGAAACAACAAAGTTCAAACCAAGGAGTCAAGAACAGAATCCGAGTGGGGATTGTCAGCAGACCGGCAGGCAGAATCAAAATCAGGTCTGAGGGATCAGACACAGGAGAGTAAATGTGGAAAACAGACTTGAGGCCAGGCAATCACTGCAAGGTAACACAAAAGAGATGCTCATGATTACAGAAGTGAAGTTTTGTCCAGTGCAAACTTACATGAGAGACTAAACAAACCGACTAATAAGTGGGAAAACAGAGTGTGCATCAGAATGAGGAGGTGATTTGGCGGTTTTACTTGTGTGTCTGTACTGCAGTGCAGGAACTGGAAATGGTTGTAGTTCCATTTTAAATTCTACATAAACCGAATGAACAACAAATATGTACAGTTAAAATTGGGTGGGGGTGTTGGAACAGGCAAATGGACCCAAATAGCAATGGAATGAAATGTAGTTCCACAGGGGATAGTTACTCTCAGATTAGTTCCTAGAACTACAGTATATCTACAGTAGTCTACTAGCAGTTCTAATTTCAGTTTTCTCTTCCCAGTAATCAAAAGCTTTTGTATGTTTCTTTCTGAGCTTCTGTGTGTAGTAATATCAACATTTTTCTTTTTCCACATTTGCTTTTTTGTCTTGTTTCTTTTTTTCTCTAAACACACATAAAGAAGGGATGGCCAATTTACGTTTGACGTGCATAGCCTTAGAAGTGCAATTAAAGTCACTGCATTGAAATAGGGCTCTATATGCCTTCACATGCAGCTGAAAAATATCAGAAGCCGATCAGCCTGAGCACTCTAGGAAATCCTCAGCCATAACCAGCTTTCACTGTACCTATCTGCTGACCGCACTGCTCTAAGCCAGTGATGCAGCTTTGCATTGTGTTGTGAGCTTCTTCTGCTGTGCAGTCAGCCCAGCAAAATACCCACTGCTACCACTATGGGGCATACACCCCTTACAGACAATAATACAATATAGAAAATAGAAAGAATTTTGGGAAGAAAAATGCAATTCATTTTTGTGACTAATCTCTTCTATATCCAGCATTCAGTATATGGGATTAAGGATAAGGATTCATTTGTTAACACACTAAACAGTTCCCAACTATAATTGAAAATTTAGATATGGATAATTGTTGAGAAATGAAATGAAGTTGATGAGACAAAAACATGAAATATCTTGGGTTCATACGGTCTGTAATGTTTTAAAAGTTTTCCATGTAATTCCAATTTCCCATGACTAGGTGATTTTATTTGTAAACATACTATATGTTATTGTAGTTTTATTGCGATTATATGGCTGCAGCACCCCTGCCACATTCATGTACCCCCACGCAAACAAACCTTCAGTTTACAGCTCCCCTATTTCCTAGTCTATTAATCACACTCACCTGCTACTTTTCCCTCACTCCCATCTTGAAAATTTATGCAATTGTTTCTGCTTACTTACTGCAAATCCACTCTGGTTTGCTCATGTTTCTGAGATTTTCTCCAAAACATTGCTGTTTATTTTCTCCGGTTATGACCTTATTTCCATGTTCCTGTTTGTCCAACAGTGTGCTGATTCCAATTTGTTTGCCTGCTTATGTGTATGCGCCTGCTCATTTGTCTGGCTCTGGACTGATTATTGGATATAATTATATGTCTCATACTTGCCTGATTTGTTTGCCTGTGTTTCTAATAAAGCAACACTCACCATACAGCTTATAACATTCATCTCTGACCTCTGTTCAAGCCTGAAAGCAGAAACTGTAGGTGGAATATAGTCGATGTATTGCTAAGTAATAGATTTACTATGACATAAATGCACCCATTTCATTAGCATGTTATTCCTATATGTGATTGTACAGCCAATATCACAGGCAATGTTGCAGTACTTATCTGTGACTGATCCTTACCACAGGGACTTAAAACAGTAATGGGTATGTGACCCTGGCTTTTAGGTAATAGTAATAGTCCATCCTCTGTTAAAGGGGAGGGAGGCACAGAACCTCATATAAAGAGCTAATTGTGTCAAAAGTAGGTGTAAAGATACCAAGGCAATACAAAGGTGTAAAATAATGCTCAGATAAACTAGGGGATATTGAAAATAAAATATTGCATAATGAAATATCCCTTAACTTTTCTGAGCAGGTAATGGAAGATAGTATAGGAATAATATAGAAAGATCTTTTTGACTTTACAGTCAGGGATCTGTACAACCTCTGTGATAGAGATTATGTTGGCTTGTCTGTATGTGCAGGTATCTGGATACATGTAAATAGCCATTTGTGAGGTGTGTAAATAAGGGGTGAAAAAACAAAAACTTCAAGCTCTTGTGCCGCCTGACTTCTTTCAGGTTCTTAGGCTACTCGGTTGTTTTTCACTTTCATTGCGCACTACAGTGATTGCGGGATACACTCTACCACACTACATTAAAGGTGGTGAAGTGAGGAATAATTTATGGTAGATGTTGGTTATATTGCCATGTTAGTGCAAAGCATATAGTATGTTATATGTTTTAATAGGCTTCAAACTTTTCTGTTTATAGTATTAACATGTTGTTGCTGGATTTACTGTAATATCTACTATAAGTGTACAATTAATTGTTAATGAGCTTTTTACTATTTTATTACAGCTGAGGCAGACAAATCCAATGGGTGTGATTTTTCTGAAGTATATGAATGTGTGGGTGCATTACAGTCAGGTAACCAAATTATTGTGATGTGAAAAATTCAAGTCAAATTTATTTCTGGAGCACTTTTTTTTATAAAAAAAAGTATTGTCCCAAGCATGTTTACAAGCCCTAATTGTGCAAGCCTAGGGTGACAGTGGCAATGGAATACAAGCCAAATGTTATAACCTTGGGAGAACCGTGACTCAAAGAGACAAAAACTTCTGGTGCAGCCTAGATGTTATATGTAAAAATGATTCCTGTGTTTATTACAGTTTTAGAAGACAAGCTTATAATATTATGCTATAGTGGTGCTCATATTATTGCCATGTTTCATTAGGTAGCTATTATCTTTCAATCTTCAGTTAATGTGACAAACGAGATGGGGCAGTATGCAATAAACAAGATCTAGACAGACAATTAGACATAGATGAAATAAAAGAAATAATGTAATATTATAAGCGAAAGGAATTGACTCAAGTATGGATCAGGCTTGTAGCAGGCACGGTAAGAAAGTCCGGAGCTAAAGGTCTCGGCAGTGACGGCAGCCTGGCTGTGGTGAGAGAATGAAGATGACGGGACGAAGTGAAGGAAGCCTGGCCAGGTAGCTGCGCCGACCGAAGCGTAGCTTATCCACGGTGGAACACACCATGCTCAAACCCCCTGCTAACCAGCAGACAGTTCCTGCAAGGCTCCACGGGTCAACAGGTGTGCACCTGTGCAGTCAGCGTGTTTGACACATAGTGAGCTTCTGAGAAAAAAAAAAGATCAGTTGAAGTCTTAAAAAGGAAAGAAGATATAAGCAAATACTTATGTTCATTTATATTGTGTATATTTTTTGGAAATCTAACCCTTGACCTCAGCCCTAGGTTGTTGGATTATATATCACATTCGTAGTTTACTATAAGTTATAATATTTATAACTTTTTTATGTTATAGTGGCGCATATTATTGCCATGATTCACTAGATAGCCATTGTCCTTCTATCTTCAGTTAATTTGACAAACATGATGAGGCAGTATGCAATAAGCAAGATCTAAACATATTAAGGCATAGATTAAATAAAATAAATTATGTAATATAATAAATAATAAGTGAAAGTAACATATAGGGAAAGAGAACAGGCAAAGACAAAACTGATCCTTATTGTTTTTGTTTTATAGCCACACAGCTACCTCACAATTTTGTGCATATGAAAAGTTATATATTTTTTAAAATTACATCCTGTCAAATACAGATTTGTTATACTACAGTAATAAATAAAGACAAACAATATATCGTTTTCTGTATTTGTATAACTGTAATCTGTAATCTGTATAACTGTATTCAAACATCTAATTTTAAATGTTCATTTATATTTATATTATATTTATATTTTGGCTATTTGTGAATTCCCTTAATTCTTACATGATATCATAAGCTTAATTAATTTAAGTATTAGTACGGTCATTTAAATATTCAGTTTAAATCAATGGTGCTTTATAGAGCTAACTCTGCTGACTTCACTTCACTTTTCTCTCAAATGTGACATTTTTGTGTCAGGAATTGATTCAAGTTATTTTAAGGTTGACTCCTAGTGCTTGAATTATGAAATCAACTCTATGGGAGTGACTTGTATGCATTCAATTGTGAATAATGATATCAATCAAAATAGAAATAGTACATTTAATACAATGATGCAGCATTTACAATGTTATTTGACTACTATGTTCAAACTAACTATTTACAGGCTGTTTGACTTAAGAGGTAAGTTATCATAGCTTAGAGGGGACATACTTTCGGAGTTTTAAGTGGCACTGCCTAAAGTAAACTTTTTCTACTCAGATCTTCTGTGCTTTGAAGCTGAGGTGGCAATGTACAGCAGAATATTTCTGGTGCTCAGCTTTTAGCTTAATCAGATAGCAAAGTGAACCAGTTCTCAAGGTGTCAGCTGAGCTATAAAGATGGGGACCATATAACCCTAATAAGCCAGTTAGTGATGTACAGTGGTGTGAAAAAGTGTTTGTCCCCTTCCTCATTTCCTGTTTTTTTTCATGTTTGTCACACTTAAGCGTTTCGGAACATCAAACCAATTTAAATAGTAGTCAAAAACAACACAAGTAAACACAAAATGCAATTCGTAAATTAAGGTGTTTATTATTTAGGGGGAAAAAAATCCAAACCTACATGGCCCTGTGTGAAAAAGTGATTGCTCCTTAAACCTCATAACTGGTTGGGCCACCCTTAGCAGCCACAACTGCAACC